>ML179503.1:66917-80934 GCA_004369135.1 Dendrothele bispora CBS 962.96
ATTAAAACACACTTTAATCAGAACACATGCACAGACCAAGTATGGTGCCAACTCTTTTGCATGCATTAATGCAACTCTTCACCCCAGAGCTCAGGTAGGAATCTTTTGATATTGTATTAGAATGACTACTAATATTTTGTACCGTCTTCTCTCACAAATTCTACATGTAATGGATTGATACTGGTAGTTTTGAGTAGTAATTTGCGATCTAGTCAGTCAAATCTTAACGAAAAATTACCAGAAAAAAACGGCAGCAAATTTTTTACCATATAAGGAACGCGAGAAAAGCCACGTGGGGTTGGACGCGTTTGCGTGTCGTCTACCTTACAAGAACCTGTTGTCATGTGACTTCAGTATTGACTGTTCCCGATCATCGTCGGTGCTTTCCTCCGACGAACCAGTATGCACTCGACAAGTATTCTAGCCCCGTTACCCCATTTTAAATTACCACACTCTTTGCTGGAGAATCTTCAGGACGTATGTGTAGCTGATCAGACGGCTTGATTGCTTTCGACATGGCTCGTACAGTGGCGGCCGTTGAAAATCCTGTGTTCTGTTTTGGCAATCACTACGGGCAAGAGCGACTTTCCGCGGTGAGGAAATCGTTGAGGAAATTTTGATATTGGTCAATCAATTTCCTCAACGATTTCCTCACCGCGGAAAGTCGCTCTTGCCCGTAGTGAATATATTGCCCAGATCACATGGAAATAGACCTTCGGCTTTTCGACGGTTCTGGTCTGAGATGGGAATGTATCTCCAAAACGGGACACAGGATTTTCAACACTGTACGTCTCATGCCTTATCCCGTTTGTCCTTTTCTCCACTCTGTTCTAATAAGTACATACGCGTTCCTCCGTGTATTGTTGCTAGTCAAGTTTTGCTTAAACCCTGACTTGCCGGGCTCTTCCGGCTTTTTTGGCCTTGGAAAAACTTGACTAAACACAATGACTACATGCCTGGGCACAGGAGATACAAACACAAACAAATAGTGAACGATTTTACGTCGGGTGCAATGCAAAAGGCAATATCTTTTGCGAGCAAACCTTATTTTCCCAACGAATACTTAGTGAACGATTTTACGTCGGGTGCAGATATTAATGCAAAAGGCAATATCTTTTGCGAGCAAACCTTATTTTCCCAACAAAATGAATAGCTAGTCACATGCATTTGGATTATCTTAACTTCTTGTTCATCAACTGCAACGCCAACAACAGAAGACATTTTGGGTATATGACTAATCCCAATGAACACAGGTAGCTACTGTTTCTGTATTCCATTTTGAAGCACTGAGCTGACTAGATAAATAGTTCAGGAGCTCAACCTCCTAACAGCAACAATCTAATTAATATGAAGTATGATTTTACTGACCTAGTGCATGACTTTATCTGATCTTTGCTCAAACTGCCCTCTTCATAATCAAAATAAATGTATGACCAGTCCAGAATTTGGGTAAAACTGTTCCATTGGCTGAATCATACAATATGAACATAAACTGACCTCAAATGCAGGTCTTTCAATAATGCCCAAAACTTCTCTTTACACCATTCAACTATTAATAATGTGATTGGAGATCAACACAACATTTATCAACTTCCAAGTATGTCAATATCATTAAAGTCCAATCCACAGGGAATGTTATACTTAACATTATTTAGGTGATAAAGTAAAAGAGATCAGAGCATGGATCAATCCACCAGACCCTTCTGTAAATTTTGTCACTGCATGTGACAAAATGACTAAAGGAACTGGGTTGTGGTTGATGAAAGATGAAAGATTTAAGAAATGGATGAAGGATGGAAAATTACTCTGGTTGCAAGGAAAAGGTTCAGTAGATTTTTATGTACAGCTACTTCATTTGAGCTAATATTTGAATAGTGGGTTCTGGGAAAACTTTTCTGTGGTATGTATTGTAAATCTCTGGAGTTGTGACTAGAATGAATTTGAACTGAGATTTCTGTAGTACAACAGTTATTGCAAAACTGGAAAGTTCTCCAGAGTCAACAGTGTTTTATTTTTATTTTGATACAAGAAACCCATACAAAACAACTTGTAAGGGGTTGGTCTCATGGCTGTTGGCAAACATAGGGACAGATGAACATTATGATCAATCTGAACTGCACAACCTTTATAAGAAGAAACACCAGGGGCAACATCAAATTCCTTTGAATGACATGCAAACTGTTGTTTCGAATATTCTCAAGAGATGTGTCAGTTTGGTCACATACATTGTGATTGATGCAATGGATGAATGTCAAGAGCAGACTCAGGCTGCCACTTTTATCCAGGAACTGCTCAAAATCCATAATGTAAATGTGTTTGTGACTAGTCGTAACTCAGGTCCAGGGAAAGGAACTGGTTATGCAGAGATACTACTTCACCAAGAAGTGAGTGCAGACATTACAATACATATAGAAAGAGTAATTGGAGAGAGCTCATTAGGAGAGCTGGAGAGTGAAGTAAAAGAGACATTGATTAAGAATGCTGATGGCCAGTAAGTATATTTATTCATATATGATCTGAACAAGAAAGTAAATTTTATATAGGATTCGATGGGTGGATTGTCAACTACAAGAGTTGAAGAAATATATAAACAAGGAAAATATTAGGGCAGCATTGAAAAAACTACCAAAAGATTTGACAGAAACATATGAATGTGCTTTAATGGATATCCAAAATAACAAAAATGAAGCTCAGTGTATCTTGGAATGGGTGGCATTCTCTTTTGAGCCACTGATCATTGAGCAAGTGGGGGATATCCTGGGCATTAATGTGGAGGAAGAGCATTTCTCTAAAAATGATTATGTTAACAATTTGGAGAATGAATTGAGCAAAACAATAAGTTCAACATTAGTTACTATCACCCAAATCAAGATCACAGGAAATTATTGGGAAGATGATAGGTTTGGAAGAGGATTACAATTGGCACATCCTTCTGTGAAGGAATATATCATGAAGCTAAAATCAATGTCTACATCAAAGCCGAGTGAAGCAACAATGAAGCTACCCCAGGAGAAAAGAGCCAAATCGTGCATTATATAGCTGTCACAGTGAGGAAAAGATGAAAAAGAACCACTAAAGACTGATGAGCTTCATATAGCAAAAGAATGAAGCAAAACATTGGCTGAAACATCTAAAAGAGAGAAAGGAGCAGATGTCAAAACACAAGCAAACGTTACTATGCCCTAATGGACATTCAGGCTGGAGCTTACATATAATAGGTTGAGAATTGATCAACCAGAGTAAAACATCGGAAGGAGGAAAGAAGCAGATGTTAATGCAAAAGAAGGTAAATACAGCAATGCCACTACAGGATGCATGATATCACAGGCAAGGAAGACATGGTGAAACGTCTGCTAGAGAACAGAAAGACTGGTAGCAATAAGCTAACAGCCAGATTGAAACAAGGTTTGAGTGAAAAATATGGCAAAACTCAAAGGGATGCTCTCCAGGTTGCATATAACTATGCTCTCTGCTTTGCTTCATATAAAGGGAATGAAGCCACAGTGAAGATTCTGCTAAAGAAAGGAACAGATGTCAATGCTCAAGGAGGTAAATATGGCAATGCCCTTCAGGCTGCTTCATATAAAGGAAATGAAGCCATAGTGAAACTCCTGCTGGAGAAAGGAGCAGATGCCAATGCCCAAGGAGGTAAATATAACAACGCCCTTCAGGCTGCTTCATATAAAGGGAATGAAACCATAGTGAAGATTCTGCTGAAGAAAGGAGCAGATGTCAATGCTCAAGGAGGTAAATATGGCAATGCCCTTCAGGCTGCTTCATATAAACAGAATGAAACCATAGTGAAGATTCTGCTGGAGAAAGGAGCAGATGTCAATCAGCTAAAGGAGGACACTATGACAATGCCCTTCAGGCTGCTTCAGATAAAGGGAATGAAGCCATAGTGAAGCTTCTGCTGGAGAAAGGAGCAAATGTCAATGCTCAAGGAGATATATATGGTAATGCCCTTTATGGTACTTCATATGAAGGAAATAAAGCCATAGTGAAGCTTCTGTTGGAGAAAGGAGCAGATGTCAATGCTCAAGGAGGTGTCTATGGCAATGCCCTTCAGGCTGCTTGTTATAAAGGGAATAAATCCATAGTGAAGCTTCTGCTGAAGAAAGGAGCAGATGTCAATGCTCAAGGTGGTGTCTATGGTAATGCTCTTCAGGCTGCTTCATGTAAAGGGAATGAAGCCATAGTTCAACTTTTGCTGGAGAAAGGAGCAGATGTTCACCCCATGACACGTTGATTTTGTAAAATCCGCGCATCAACAATAGTATACTTTTTACAAAATCACTTGTTCAACCAATTCTTTTTTGTAAGAAGCTGCACCACATAACAACAGCTTATCAACACTATCCAACGAGGACTAAACATTTATGTACATGCAGTGGACCTTTTGACTGTCGATGGACCCTTGTCCAAAGACTCAAAGCTTTGTAAACACGAGGCTCTTGTAAGATGCCGACAGTCCGGTACTTGTATTCAATTCGAGAATGCGTTCATTTGTGAGCACATCACGCCGCCGTGGTTGCTTTCAATTTTCGAAATTGAAACAGTGTTCACGTAGCACAGCCCGCTACCTCCATGCTTCACTACTATAATATTTTAAAAAATGCAAAGGATATGTAAGTTCGCATTTCCGAGTTTTTCCCATCATTTCTGAGGCTCGACAAATTTTTCCAGGCAGTAATGGATAAGTAAAATACTTACACCATGTCAGTTAGGTAGAAATTGCTCGGAGGAAACGATACAACGGTCAGTTTACCCTCTAAATGATACACTGCGAGGGCGTGACAGCTCAATATAGATGTAAAGTGGGCTAATGGGGCCAAAACCACTACTCATGTATTTATTATTACCTTCCAAAAGTTCGTCAACCAAACCTCAAGTGTAGATATTACGAGGGAGGAGCTGCATAGACTTGAAAAGTAGTTCGAGTGAGGCTCGAGAGTGACAAGTTGAAGCTCCGACTTTGCCGGTAGCTGCCATTGCCGACGTGACAAAGTTAGCATTGAGCAATCGGCTGTTCCCGCTAGTCGGAACTTAAACTCAAAGCAGAAGCCGACATTTTCCAGGCATGACCCTCCGTGACAGGGGCATTTGCACATTCTTGTATTTTCGCGATTATTCACTAACGCCTTCAGGAACTCGCAGAAAAGTTTCAAGTAAAAAATTTAGGAGCTTTTATATGTAATGTTTATGAATAATGACATCCGATGGCACTGGAATCAAGAGGAAAGACAGAGAAAAAATTTTCAGTGAAGTTTACATTTTCTAAAATACCATAGCATACCTGCGTCACAGAAAAAAAAACCATAACTGTAATGCCTCCGGTTATAGCATTGGATCTCTATGATGAATTGAAGGGATTATCATTTGATCAGCTGAGCAACTTTGTCCTCTTCTTATGTTGTGAAAAAATGAGGGGGCAACGAGTTATGTGCAAATGTCAACACAAGTTGAAGGAATGCTGCACCGCATGTCAATCGGCGCCATCAAAAGATTTTGGTGAATAGAGATCTTCATTTTGAGGGTGAAGGTGGGCACTTACCATAGAGCCCAAAATAAGTCTTTGCATGAGGCTCGCAGTTCAAATTCCCACTTTCAGAATTTTACAGTACTGAGTGTATTTAAATTTTAAAACGTACATGACACACCAGTACGAGTTTTCGTATAGCTGATAGATACGGTCAAGCTGCACTTATTCAGTCACTGAAGTGGTCATTGAAGAATAAATCAAAAAATTGTATTTTTTACTCTGTTCTTCAGTGACCCAAAAGCCACTGATGCATTTCGCTGATTTAGATATTTTTATTCGATCGATTAAAGCACCTGTGAGCTCAGGCTAGAATTAACAATGATAAGGTAGTACACAACTCGGAAAGCCGGAACAAGGCTTCCAAAGTTCTGCACCTTTCTTTGCACATTTCTGGCAGTCTTTTATATGGAATGTGTATCACTATTGGTCATTTCGGTATTTCAAATGAGTGATCTGAAGAAACAAAGCATAAAACAAAAAGTCGGTCGGTCAAACACAGTCGGACTGTTGCTGAAGAATAAAATTTAATTTTGATCCATTGATATATTCATTCAGCGGCCAAATAAGCAGCACAGTCCACAAGTATTAAAGTATTGAAGTATTAAAAGTATTAAAGTATTAAAAGTATTAAAAGTATTAAAAGTATTAAAAGTGTTAAAAGTGTTAAAAGCCCACCAGAACACACTAAGCTTTTATGTACTTCAAGGATCATGCCCTTCGTCCCCAGGGTACCTAGGTGGGCTGTGAGTGACTATGAGTACTTGAAACACTTCACCTTGAATTGACAAACTTATAATACCCCGATATTGAGAACAATGGTTTTTTCCGGTGCTGGTTTTAGCTGGTATTATCGAGTCTCATGCTGGTCTAACAAAAATGGGCAACTGGATGCATTATGAGTGATTATGATTTCCTTATAAATTTATAATGCAATGTTGATAATCCCATTGTCATCGGTTCTAACCCGTAAGTATTGACCGCTCATTTACAAACAAATTTGACGCCTGCATGCCGGTCACAACAATGAGGGTACCTAGATGTGCTATGAGTACTTTACCATATTACGGTCGAAGTACTTGTAAATTAAAAAATGCGTATCACATGGCAGGAGCTAATAGAACAGAATGTGAAATCAACCAACGGACACTGATGAAGGTATCGGGAGAATCCGACATGAAACAAAGAGCCCAGAGACCTGGGTCCTAGGTCCCAAGGTCCCGTCCAATTTCAGAAGAAGGGCGCAAGACCCATGAGAAATTTCTACCTAAATCGACAGCAAATGCTTTTTTCAAAATTCAAAGACGTGAGGTTGAATAACTCATTTTGCAAAGGCTTGTGTATGCCTCAATAAGTACTTTTGCAAAAACACTTCAACATTTTTTGCAAAATTTTTATGATATGGCCTGAGATGTTAATGCTCAAGGAGGTGTCTATGGCAATGCCCTTCAGGCTGCTTCATATAAAGGGAGTGAAGTGATAGTGAAGCTTCTGCTAGACAATAGTGATAGGTGCAAGGCTAGGGGCTTCCAAGTTAAGACATAACATAGATCCCAGTAATGCTAGCATACCCATGTTAAAATCTTGTGGATACTTTGTGGATAAAGGTTTTGTTACAGTTATTCATATTCATATTTCTTTTTTTTGACTATATTTTCATGATCACACATGAGGATATCTTATCTCTCATGTTTACCAAGACCCCCAGATCATCACAACCTTCTTTCCTTTCACATCCCTTCACTTTTATCACATCCCTTCACCTTTGTCACATCATTTCATCTTTGTGATCATACTTGAGGACACCTTACATACTCCTCATGTTTGCCTCATGTCCTACTTATACCATGTGTTTCCAGCATGTTTACCTAAACATGCTTCATCCTCACCTTGAGCATGCATACTGTAGTTCCGTGAATGGAAGTGACTGTCACAGTCACAGAAGGCCTGTAACATTGCTAAAATGCCGTGATGTCACGCAAAAATCAACCATAAACCTTCTAAAACCAAGATTTTTACCATATCTGGAAGTCAAAGCGTGGTAAAATTTTCTTTTATGGTAGGCCGTCACCAGTCCCGATGATGATTTGTCATGTCACAGTGCACACCCCATCGCTTCCATTCATGGAACTATAGTAGACTGCATGTCTTTATTGTTTTCTTTACATCTCCTTGCTGTTTTACTTATACTTCTTTCATGTTCATCTGAACATGCTTTATTCTTGCTTTTAACATGCATGTCTTCTATTATTTCCTATCATTTCCCTTTTGTATTCCTCATGGACAGAACATGCTTTAGTAGTACTTAGCACATGAGGACTTGTTGTATTTAAGATAGCTTTTGGTTGAGCTGATTCCTTAGCTTGACCTTCCCAATCTATACCTTTAGCCTTACTACAAGCCCCAAGGAATCTTTGAGATCCTTCTTCTAAGACTTCTTCAACCTTTACTCTTAGTAAAGATTTGTTGGACTCACTGAACCTCTGACCTTTGTTTCTGTAACAAGGTCAACTCGAACCTCAGAACCTAGAACCTTTTATCAGTGCTCAGATATCTATCCAATTCATCACGCTAATAAGCTGGGTAACTGAGTGAAGGCTCTGCTATAAAAACAAAACCAAAACACCCAAAACACCAAGGAAACTTATGTATATGCACGTAATTTGATAGTGCAAGAGCTGGTTCTAGTGAGATAAAATCACTGTATAACTCTGTTGAAGTTCAAGTTTTGTACTTGACCGGTAGAACTTTTGGGGTTTGTATAGGTTTGGGGTTCAAAACTTCGACACAAAACACACACACAAGTTCACAGTATTGCAATTCACAAAGTCTTTTCAGACAAAACACAAGTTTAAGGCTCAAGTGCCCACAATATCACAAGTCCAATCAATATAAGTGAAGACCACAGTTGTCAAGCACTATCACAAACAGACACAGACTCAATTTGGTTCAATATTCAAGACACACAACTTGTTATCAGAAAACACTTTATTATTACAACCACGTATTTTTCTGCTTATACTCCAGATGAGTGAACTTTGGAAATAAGAAGCTTTCTGTCTATTCGTCGGCAACAATCCTCTAGTAAGGTCACTACCGGTGTACTCGACGTACTTTGCTTGGGGCCGGTAGGGCCTCAAGCCTACAGTATTTATACTACTTGTGGCTAAAACTGTACAGTACCAGATTTTGTTTATATGTCCGACAAAATGAATCTAAAATATTCGTATAAAACAAAAGAAATATTCAAGGGCTACTATATAAGTCAAGTCCTTCCATTAGGGTATCCAAAATATAGTATATCGACGTCTGGATCTATAGACCGATAGTCGCATCTATAGAGGTACGGTAGCCATATGCTTTTGTCGCAATGACTCAGCTCGTTCACTTGGGTATAGGGTTAGAGAGACGGCAGTACCTTTGTACTCCACGAGTACAGCACCGGTAGGTTGTTGGGTATAGGGTTTGTCTACACCTTTCGTTGACACTATTCTCAGCCTGTAGCTCGTCTGCCGGTCACCTATTCGAGATAGTACTGACGGTAGTCTTCCTCTAGTATAGTTCGAGAGGTCAACTTGTCAGGATTCTATCGATATATAGTTTGTACCACTTTCTTTTAGTTATAGTATACGAAAAACTCAACAGCCTGCTGCTGGTCATCGCAATACTAATAGTCGACATCAATTCGTCAATAACCAACCGGTAGATAGTCGAGAAGTCAACAATCTAAGCATCCGTTAATTATCGCGTCAGGTTTATACTCCATTTACTATAGATCACCGATAGTTTCGGTAACCAAATTGTACAGACGTGAATAGGGGCTTCGACGCGTTCGAAACTGTTCCCTTGAGTTGTACCAATAGTGCTAGAGTGTAATGACGGTAGTACCAAGTCTCGTTCGACTGGTAGTACATAAGTTTGGATGGAATATCATTACCGGCACTCAAATACATCAGTTATAATATTCAGAATAAGCTGTTTCTCTATTCACGAACATTTCCCTTTATTATTTGAACGCGTTCTCTAGTTATTAGCACTTTAACTAGCAGTTCGGGCTCACTCTAGTCCTTTATTCACCATTTCTGCCGCAAATTTCACTATTACGCTACAAAATAAGCCTTATTTGGGCGCTTTTGTAGGGCGTATCATCTTCCCCTAACTAAAAATCTTGACCGTCCCCGGTCAATGGTATGCGGCATCTACCGGCAAGTCCATTAGACACAAAGTATCGGTTTCATTCTTTAGATTTCCAGTTTAGGCAACGGCGACTTCATGAAACTGCCTCGAGGCTTCATATTCATGTCTGTTATTCGGTTCGGTAAGCTACCGGGTCTCCATATTTGAAAATAAGCATGACATAACGCTAAATCAAGTATGTTCTCGGATTGTTTGAACCTTAACTCGGTCTCGGGTTCGTTATTTCCATTTTGGGAATTGATGCGACGCTACATGAGGCTTTGCCATCAATTCTCCGTTTTTCTTTCGTCTTTTCTGAACTTTAATAGTTCTCCTTTCGAGAGACTCAGGGCTCGAAACACCGGTAGGCAGGGAACAGGTAGAGACCGGTAGGCCTATAAAGCCACCACGAAAATTTCTCTAAGTCCCACTTTTTCATCCTACACGCCACTTGCCACTATGTCCAGTTCCCACGCCTCCACCGATCATTCTCGCTCTGGCCGTCTTATCAACGGTCACAGTCACGCCTTTTTCGACCAACTCACTGCCGTCCGACAATGTTACCGTGAAATGGTGCGCCGCCGAAACAACAAAAAGCCCGTGTCCGATGAAGAACGTGACATCATCGAGTCACACCTGGAGTTTATCGTGAGTTTTTCTTTTATTTCTCTCGCTTTTATTCCTTTTGGGACGGACTGATGGTTTTCTTTTTAGAGAAATTTCGATTACTCAGTCCGGCAGAATGCTGCCGACTTTCCTTCCTGGGCCTCTGAGGCTCGGGATATGTGTCTGAATGCGGCGATCTCTGCATTCCCGCGTTCACGTGACACACGCGCTCGGGCTGCGCGCCCTCACTTGGACCTGTCTTGGCTTCTGCTGTCGAGACGTCTACCGGGTGGCTGGGATCCTACTAGGGTCTTTCCAGCATTCGATCGCGTAAGCAATATTTTCACCCGTTTGTCTCTAAATTTTTCATTCTCTTTTTAGGAAAATATTCCTTTATACGCTGACGAGGCCTCTGCGCCAAGTCAAACTGTGGCTGTAGCCGGCAGTAGCACTGCTGGTACAGCACCTCCCCGCGTGAGTAATTCTTTCTTCTTTTGGTTTCCCTCTCATTTTCTCTTTTTAGGACATCACTCCCGAACACGTGGACGAGACTGACGCGTCAAGTCACGTGACGGAACCTGTAGCCCCTGTCGAAGCTGACGACAGTGGTGCTACCGTTGATCCAGCACCTACTACAGTATGTGTTTCCTTTTACATCTTCTGTTTTCTTTTATTTAACGAGGTACAGCCTCCTGCCGTACCATCGGCTCCCTCGTCACCTCCGTCGTCTCCCCAGAAGAGGGTGAGATTTTCGTCTCCGGAAACACCAACGGCACCGGCAGTCTCGGCAGGAGTTGAGTCTAGCGGCCATTCGGCTGCTATTCCAGCTCCTACTGATGCTCCTCTCCCTCGCCTAGTGATCAGGATTCCGGCAAGACCTCGGCCTGATCCGGAAGCTGTCTCTGGCCAACCAGAGGCTTCTACTTCAACTGCCGGCAGCTCAGCTCCTGCCATTCAAGCTCCTCAACCCGTTCGTCGTTCCATGGCGACACTCGGTCTTCCTAGCTCTGAGGCTGGACCATCGTCTGTGGCGGCTGCTCCACCAAGAGCAACAACAACTACCGGCTTGTCAAGAGCAGAGGCCATCGCCTCTATTTCAACCATCAATCCGGTCAACTGGCGTCAAGGCCGAACATTGGT
Source organism: Dendrothele bispora CBS 962.96 (assembly GCA_004369135.1). Classification (NCBI taxonomy): domain Eukaryota; kingdom Fungi; phylum Basidiomycota; class Agaricomycetes; order Agaricales; genus Dendrothele; species Dendrothele bispora. The sequence goes on from ML179503.1 coordinate 78,379, forward strand.
TCCTCTGATCGCCGAGGATCTTCGTGAGACCGACGTTCAGTTCAACTTTGACAACCCCGACTTGCTGGTAAGTATGCAGTTGGCTTTTCCCCGCTTTTGTTTTACTCATCCCTTTTCTCAGACGTTAACTCCTACTCCGCCTCGTTATGCGCCTGGTTTGACCTCTGCCGACATCATCAAGGCAGACCAGATGACTCTGGACCCTCGGGCTTTCCTCCAGCAATGGGTCCGAGATCATAGGCATGATGCTGATCAAACCGTAAGTCCATTTTATTCTACCTCTTTCTTTCCTTAACCTTCTCGACATTAGGTTGTCGGGAGGGTTGACGAATATCTCCGTTCATTCGAACGGTTTGATATTCGTAACTTTTCGAGGGCTCTGGGCGACTTCCTTGAAGATCGCGATATCGACGATCCAGAGCTCGAATTACAAGTATTTTTCTTTTATTACATCCTTCTTTTATTTCAGTACTGACAATGTTACTTATAGTATCCTTCGACCGATCCACCGGTAGCTCCGACTATCGACGCGACAGTTGAGACCATTATGCGTGGTCCAACTTCTCCTGTCACTGAGTCTGAGGCCTCTGCCGGTCGGGACGACTCTCCAATGTCGATCGACGAGTTTCCCGTCCGTATGTCCATCGACAATTCGATGTATACGGATGACTCGGCAGATGACGGTCCGGAACCCGAGGAAGAGATTGCCCAGCAACCTTCGACAGGTGTGCCAGCGCCGGCAGTCGAAATACCAGCCATCGCGGATCCCGAGGTCGAAATCCCTTCCGTCGATCCTCCGGTTACGGTAGAGCCAGAAGTTAGCCCTCAACCTGGGCCTTCTGCTCAAACGACTACCGTTCAGGACGACGAAATCGTCGACGAGTCTGGGTACGACTGGGGTAACTTGTCGCGTTACCAGCGCAAGCACCTCGAGTCCTACATTAAGTACATTTCTGTAAGTACTCTTAATTTTCTTTCGACTTTCCTTTTTAGGCTGACTACCTCTCTTGTAGTGAACTCTTTATTGTATCCACCAATCGATAGCCATGGCCTTTTGTATTTATATTGTATAACCTCTGTAGCTTTATGATACCTTTCTTGATAGATACCATTTTCTTGATAGAGTTTATACAATAGATTGTCTCTCTTTCCTACTTGTGTGAATAAGTAAACTTTGAGTGAAATTCGTCTGCCGTAGAGGTAACTCTACAATTTTCCTTATTCGACTACCGGTTGTAAGGTCTCGTTGGCTATTTACCGGCCAACAAATGGATTTAGATCCATTCTAACCCTTGACCCATAAGATCTTGGTAGGTGGAGACTCATTTTCATGAGTTCCCACAAAGATTGACGCAATTTCGTAAGTTTCTATTCAGAAATTGTGAAATTGTGGCTTAAAATTTTTGAAAGCCACACCCTCTCCCCCTAACTAAAAAAACATCGTCCCGATGTTTACAACAAAACAAAGAGACAAGTCCACCTAGAGGTAAAGGGCATAGAGCTTCGAGTATAAAAGGCCTCCAAAATTGAAGAGTACGGTAGAACAAACGCTCTACCTCCTTTCTAACTCGTCTCTACATCTTATACAACTTTTTCTCTATCGACATTATGTCTGCTACTACCGGTTCTACTGGTTTCAAGTCCAGCGAATGGCTCACGAAGCTCTCTGAAGCTAGAGAGCAAGTCGTTGCTATCTCCAACATGAAGAATGCTGGCGCGATTCTCGTTACTGCCGTTCAGGCTTTTGGAGACGCCTTGGTAGGTAGCCCTAAACTTATCGAGTCAAACAATTTTTCTAACTACTTAATTATGCCCTAGTTCGAGCGCGTCGACTTCCACGAATTTCGCAAAGTCCCCGAATGTGTCGCAGCCTACCACGACCATGCGAAAACGCTCAACGGCATCGTCGACAAGTTCAACATTGACAAGAAGAAGTTGAACTGTCTCGAGAAGATCAACAACTTTTCTGAGTCTCTCCGCAAGGCTCAAGAAGAGTGTCTCGGTAACTTCTACGCTCAGAAGAACGCTCGCATGAGCAGAACGACCCGAACGAGCCGGAAAGCTTCCATCATCAGTCGGAATTATTTAAGAGCTCTTCTCCCTAGCTGGGGAAGGTGTTTTTCTTATTCCCTGTGTATGGCACCTTCGTGCTCATCGCTATCATGCTCACCACGGTGGACGAAATGGCCGTCGGCGTAAAAAGATCTTTTTCTCTTTAGTCCATGATGGCCGATTTCTTACTTTTATCTTGATTGGAATCTTTAGAACCCTTCCAGGAACTGCAAGAACCCTCGTACGCGTCTGCGTCGTTCCGGTCCAAGCCGGTAGATGTGTTCAACACTCTTATATAGTCACTTTTTTGCCGGCTTATTTAGCTGAGTGTCACTGTAGCCATAGCGGCCATCGTCCTCGACATTGCTAGAGATAAAGCAGCAGTGATAGAAGATGGCAAGCTCGTCTTTGCTACGCGACCTTATCTTTTTATACATCTCATCATAATTTTCCTCTTCATAACTATGTTGAATGGAATGCAAACGGAAACGGCGCTAAGAACCG
>ML179504.1:0-82323 GCA_004369135.1 Dendrothele bispora CBS 962.96
TAGGATGAGAAAGTCTAATTAACAATTTCAACTTGAGGCGGATCAAGTCCGATCGAGCCCCTCTATCATTTTTCCCACTGCAGTCATTATTCATACAATTTAGGAAGTTTTTACCCTTATTGCCACAAACTTCGTACCAAATTACATTGGGATGCTATTCAGTAAATTTAGACCCTTATTGCCACCGTATCAGTGAGATGTATTTTTGAAAGTTTTGACTCTTGTCGCCACAAAATTCCATTATACTTACTCTGCACTGAATTTTGAGATACATGAATCATGGAACCTATCCATTTCATCCGTTCTTTTCAGGACCCTGACTATGTGATTTTCATCGCCGTCATAGACACAGAACATCTTTCTGATACGACTAGTACCTAATAATAAAGGTTCTCCTATCATCCAATTGGTTCCGCTTGTCGGATTCACAATCCAAACTTGTAGTCTTTCCGTCCTCCCCTGGAATTAATGCCGCCGACTTCCAAATAATCAGAGCTAAGAATCAGCTGGAAAACTTATCATGAGAAAGCCTACCAAGTCTTTTCGGGAGTCTGGCTATATTTCTAGCCAATATCGCCATCTTCTTGATCCATAAAGATCATGTTGAAACTCGGTCTAATTATTCTCCTATCATCCAATCAGTTCTGCTTGTCGGAACTACAATCTAAAGTAGTCTTTCCGTTCTCCCCTGGAATTAATGCCACCGACTTTCAAATAATCAGAGCTAAGAATCGGCGGGAAAACTTATCATGAGAAACTCTATTTCATCCAAGCCTTTTTAGGAGTCTGGCTGTGTGCTTTCCATATTGCCATCTTCTTGATCCATAAAGGTCATGTTTCTGATATGGTTACTACTTAATAATAATCACTGAAATTTGGTCTAATGATTCTCCTATCATCGAAACACTTCCGCTTGTCACGACCCGACATCTGAATTATTCAACAGGTTCCTACATTGTACCCGTCATCACTCAAGATGTCACCATATTCATGTGGTATGCACCATCCTGAATCAGGTCAACCTCAAGATACAAATTTTTAATTCAGACAAGCCTGTCATGTGGCAGAATGTGTGCTGGAACATGACCGGGGAGTACTCACGACAATGTTTGATTCTTGCAGCCGTCACTACAAAAATCTAAAGGAGGTTAGTAACATTTATTTTCTAGAAGTTCCTTTTGATTGTGGATTGTCATGGTTGACCCCTGATCACTTAGATTCCGTGTTTAATCAGCCGGACTGGCAAAAAAAAAAAAATTTGAAATGAGAGATCGACCCAAAAAAGATCTAGTGGAAAGAGTGCCACTTCCTGTGTGTGAACGTGGTTAATTATATTCTCTACATTAATGTCACAATTCAGACTGTCTAGCAGTTTCTCAGACCACTGCCATATTCCCTCAATGACCACTGCAATTCCTACCGCTCCATACACTTTTGACCGGGAGCAGGACACTCTCATTGTACAGCATTTCTCAAAGGACCCATTCTGGGCCCAAGCCTTTGATGAGTATCTAGCACTCTCGAAGTCCACCGGTTACAAGGTCTTAGAAGACAGAATTTACGTGGCGTTGAGTTTAGATCTCAAGCGAGCCATTGAGAACAAAACGGTAGCCCTTCCTGAAATGCTGTTAGGAGATGATCTGACTGCAGTGAGTGACCTTTACGTATTTATTGTATGAGATTGATGTTTATTACATGTTGTAGCGTCTTAAGGTCATCTTTTCGGAGCTCTTTACCAATCAGGATTTGATTGAACGCATCAAATTGGACAAGCCAAGGTTTCAGCAAGCATTGGACTCATTTTTCTCGAATCTCATCGATGACAAGAAGTTCAAGCACCTCCGTGCTCTTCATGAACATTATGCTATTCTGCATTATCAAGGACTAGACGAAACTGTCCACCCAGGATCGCATTTGGTCCCCCGAATTCAGGTGCGACCCCAGCTCAACCTACGGAGGTACATTCATCAGCAGGAAGAAGCTCGTTATAAAGAACTGTCCAAAAGCCCATTCATGGCCAACACTGATCCGTTGGTTCGTCACCATGCTATTCTTGCCCAAATACAAGAAGAACTTGAACAGAACGATCCTCAAAAAATCGAAGAGTATATCAAATATGTGAAGGATTATCAGGCAGGAAAGATAAATGTGTATGAAACTGAAGAGTAAGTGATAAGATTTTGTGATATAAAATCCGTTTATTGAGGAATCCCTTAGAGCACGTTTACGTTCTGCAGGGTTTTTTTATGATGACTTTGCCACCAAACTAAACGAGACTTTCTCCATAAACATTTTCTCGATTATGGTTTGGATCGGGGATGACGGCAAGCCAAACTATGATTTCCGACAAACTCCTAAATGGTCGTTGGCAAAAAATCATAGGAAGGAGACTATGGAAAAGCTGGAAGCGATGTTAGTAAATGTGGTGGAGGATCAGTTTGGACCCGAAGGTATACTCTTCTCAGTGACCATAAGACTTGTTGTTGAACTTTGCTTTCCCAGGTACTGGCATGAATATTGGACGCAAAAAAAACCGCCCTCCAGTCGATTCTAAATCCCCACACCCACCCCCCATTCCAAAAGACCTGCACCGCTTACCTCGGAAAGACCTCTGTAGCAGTTTGAGAGATTATTTTAAGACGGTCGCTGGTGAGTATCTGCCGCTATAAACTCACATGTGGATTCTCAACTCATCATTGTAAAGATTGGCAGGGGGAGGGCCTGAAGAGCGATCTGATTCCATGGGCAAGACTGAAGAATGACGGTCCTGGTGGCATCTTCCTGAACCACACTCGCTGCATTCCAGCTAGTGTCACTCTGGCTGCTCTTGATGACATGAGTAAAGGGCAACTACAAGCCTGGTACAATAGACTGATTCAGCTGGAGGAGGAGGACGAGATTCCAATTGTGTTCGTGGACGATCTGCTCAAGGCGCCCCGGAACCTTCCAAAACCATCAGTCTCTCAACGAGCAATTGGCCGTAAACCACAGGATACTGGGGAAGGTGATACTGAAGACGAGACTAGCAGTGATGAGTCAACTGATGAAGAGACCACCATTTTCCCAAAGCCATGTCTACCCTCTTGGTTTGACTATCGGACGTACTTGCCACTGCCCCAATCTGATTCCCAGTCCAGTCCCACAGCGTCACCCAATGTTTCGTCCACTTTCGTTGTTGATGGCTTGGGAATCGATAGTCCTGCTGCCACTGTCCCACAGCACGTTCCACCGGCCGTCCCTAGCTCATCAACTGATGATCTAGCATCACCGGCACTGTCAGTGAACGAGGACCAGCCGCCAATATCAACCCCACATGATCTTCCAGGTAGCTTTCCTTCGGGTACTCTGTCAGGCCGGGCCCAGAAGCCGGGACCCCTGGTCCGAATTCCACCCGGAAGTCCCCGTAAACGTCAAGCCGGCTCTAAACGCAAGTCAAAAGCTCTGGAGTCTCGTGACACTGAAGGATTGCGACGTACCCGTGCTCGATTGCAGCAAAAGAATGGAAACAGCACCGAGTGGAAACAGAGCGAGAAGACATCTCTCTTTACCTGGGCGGTGCAGGAACCATTGGAGAGTATTGCAAGAGAGGGATATCTGGACAAGACATGTGTTAAGAAGCTGCCGGAGCCAGTGCAAGTGGACTACCGAAAGGTAGTGGAGGAGGTCCATGCCCTAGATGAACTAATCGGGGGCGTTAATCCCAAAACATTCTCTGTTCCTGAATTCTCAGATGCGCCTGAGTCCCTCAACTTGTGGGTGAGGGGCTGTAACTCAGGCAAGTACTTAGATGTTGATGAAAGGTTCATCGAAGCGCATTACGAGGCTCTCGGAAGTTGGATTGGTAGGCTCAAGTTTGGACAGGTGAATGATATGTCGGAGGAAGAGATTATAAAGGAGCAGTGTTTCCAGCCAGGAGGACAGGGGCTCTCCCATGTCCTTTGGGCACTGCGGATTTGGCTTGAAGGTCATCGATCTTTCAGAGAGAATGACAGACTCCCAGACTTGGTTGCGGTCACGTTCGCTGGTATTCATAATCTGACAACAAGAATCAAAGGCTCAACTCGATTGTAAGCTTTTTTTCTCAGACAATGCTTCTTACTCTCACTTGTTGTTTTATCAGATTGACACATTTTGAGGGTGGGGGGGGAAACCATTTTGTTGAGGGATCGGCTGCATGAGTCTTTTTATTCTCAATTGAAATAGTTGTAGTACGGACTACACAAAGTTCAAAATTTGATTTGTATTTGTGATTAGTGTTTTTGGACGGGAAGATATATTAGTTGTTTCTATAAATCAACTTGAAGTTGATTAAGTACCTTGTTGAGAGGTCAACTGTGGAGAAGGAAATGAGTACTGGCGTGTTTGTTTATTTGTGTTTTGTCTCACTGCGATGTTAAAGAGACGTGGGCCATTGCTTCGCGTGGCAAGTCCGAGGCCCGGTATTCTATTGATTTTTAAATGGGGTAAGTATGTGGGAACCTCTGTGGTCAAGTTTAGTAAGTAGTCCCTTACGGGCCTCGTGATGTAAAAGGCTGTGTCCTAGCCATGAGGAGAGGTCACGTGACGTGCAGTTGAAATGGTATTAGTAACTCCGACTCGGGTCCCGGTATTCCCTGACCTTAATCGTTCATGAATAAACGAAAAAGAGCCCAGGTTAAGCCTCAGCAACATTTTGTTTGGACTGGCGCTGACGTTCTCCTGACAGATTGATGCTGCCTCTGCCTCTCCTTTAGGCAAAAAGTCCAAGGTCATCAGTTCAGCTATATCGATGCAACATTGAACAAATGCTGAAACATTAGTGATTGTGATTGATAGGGCCGCTTTATTCAAGTTGAATCCGAAGGAGAGGAGGAGGGTCAAATGCAATCCAATGTCCAGGTACAAGTGTGATTTGATTGGTGACTTCCAATGTGCTCACTAATCTACTCAGCAGCCTATTGTCCAAGTGCAATCTGGAGGGGAGAATGAGTGCAGTCATATCGGTGATGTAGGTTCATATGCTGAATCAGCATGCAAGATCCTTAGTTTTTCTAGTCTTCAAGGTCTAAGGGGAGTACAAACCACTGGTCCAGTGAGAAGGTCTTGAAGGCAGTCGAAGATTTGCGAACAAGAGTGCTTCACCCAGAAAGGTAGTGTGTTGCAGGTCCTTGCTGTTCAACACGTCCTTTGTTGATTGACTCATAGATCCAGTTCCTTGGGAACTCTACTGGGCGTTAATTTGGAACGAATCGCCGTCGGATTACGGAAGGCCATCGAACACAAAGGTGTGTAGGTGCACTCAGGTGTTAGATACAATACTGATTATTGTATAGTGGTACTTCCTATACATGCCGAGACATACTTTGCATGGACAATAAAACAAAGGGAAAAGGCACTTGCACAATGGCGTGCAGAGAGGTCTGGACCAAGAGTATTCTCTGAGAATGTAGTTTTTGTGGACTTGGAAGGAATTACTCTGATTTGGTATATTCCATCTCTGCTGGATGATAATCTCAAGGTCCGTACCCATTAAAAGGTGCATAATACACATTAATAGGTTTGGTTTATTTACAGCACAGAGTCTTCAACGAGACGGCCTTAATTGACAAGAAGTTGGCCCAAGCCATTAAGCCAGCTCCAAGCGAACACAATTCCGAAGCGTCCCTCAAGAAATGGCGTAGCAACTGCTCTCTGTTTGTCCCTGCAACAGGGAGGCAGCGTATACGGATTGGTGTTGCCAATTTCTCATTTGGGTGGAGAGGCTCAGGCCGGGAGGTAAGGCAACGTAATACTTCGGTTATCTCGGTTAACGTTTAGACTTTACAGTGGACAAATGATGACGTTGTGTCCTCATTGAGTCTACGTCAACCAATCTCTGAGCAGTCGGCCACAGAGTTATGGTTGAGGCGCATTATGGGTTTACAACTGACTGTCTCTCTGGTGTTGTCTGTCATTCACCCTGATCTCTTCAGGGCTGGAAGGGAAGTGTTGGAATATTGCTGTCACCCAGAGTCCCACAATGGCGGCACATTTGAATGGGCTTCAAAGTGGAGTAGTGTTTATACTGCTATGACTGTGGTCTCCGGCAGAAAGGCTCCTGAACATGTTGATTCACATGGACGGCCTAACTATTTTGATTCTTTGATAAGTCTAGGAACAGCCTCCAAGCCCAAGATCATCTTCAAAGAACTAGACTCAGTCTTTACGTATAAAGCAGGGACAGCTGTCATTTTTTCAGGCCGAGGATGGACCCACGAAGTCCCGGACTGGGGTACTGGTGAGCGACTGTGTTACGCTTCTTACATGAGACCGGAGATAATCCAGGCACATGGACACAAAGTGGACTCATGGGGAATTCGTGTATAGGATTGGTCTGATTGGATACCGTTTGTCTTATTAGTACACAGTAACAGATAGCAACAGGGGTGATAAATTTCCGAATTTGATTTTTGTGGTGGCCTTACAAGCGAAGAGAATCTTGAGGTTAAACCTCGAATCATTCCCCACCCATGCCTGACACTCCAGTGAAAGCTGTTCGTGGTCATCTGACGCAGTCCACATCAACTCCTTTGCTACCAAACTCTCCTGGGGGCAGGAGGGGGATTTTGTCGAGAGTCCCGATCACTCCAAGTAAAATTTATTGTACTATTTCTTATCCCTCTTTTTATTCAAAGACTCCATAGATAAGTCCCGGGAATCTTCCTTGAGTAGTCCAGACCATAAACGAAGAAGAGTTGATTCTGAACCTGTGTCTCCACCAGTGGAGGTGGTAAGAGGAAAGATTGGGTCTACAAGTGAAAGGGCTCACCGGGATGCAGATAAGGTGATTGGTGTTGCCTCATCTCATGGAAACGATGTCTCTGATCATTTGACAGTCTACTGGAACACAGAACGACTACAATCGACAGTATGAGGAAAAACGTGGAGCAATGTTGCAGTGCAGAGTCAATTGCATGGCACCAGACAAGTTCCAGTGCAATGACTGTGGTGCACAGATGTGTGCTTCTGCGTACATGTACCAGTGCCGGGATTGTCATGGCGAGAAAATGCAATGTCAAGCTTGTTGCATAAAATCTCATACCCAACTTCCTTTTCATCGTTTGAAAGTATGGGTTTCAGAAAGGCTCTATCGAGAGGGCACTTTGGGGGACCAGGAACTTGGTTTCATTTTAAATATGGGTCACAGTGGTGAGGCATGTGGAACTCCTGAAGGTGAAAGTAATGTTCTTTTTGGGGATGTAAATGGGTTTTTTACTCTGCGAGTGCGCTGGTGCGGATGCGACAACAGTGAAGGGAAAGAGAGGTGGCAGCAGTTGTTGCGAATGGGTTACATGCCGGCGAGTTTCACCCGTCCACAGACAGCTTTCTCGACTAGACTTTTTGACCGAGTCCATCTGGAAATGATGGAAGGACATTGTTCATTGAAGGCAGCCTATGAGGTTTTGAAACGAATTACTGATCCAAATCGCCCCGAGCGTGTGGATGTAAGTACCTTTTTGTTGCCTTTTGTGGATAAATCTATTGATTTATTCTCTTAGAATCGTTACGTCGAGTTCATGAGAGTTTATCGTTGGCACCGAGATCTGACATGGACCCTGGAAGGTGGTGGTTTTCATGATCCAACACTATGCAAGGTTCCGGGAGGACTGGCATTGTTCTGCACTTGTTGTCCACAACCGGGCATAAATGTGTTCTCAGTGAAGGAAGGGGATCCACCATGGGTATACCGTATATATGTGACAATAGATGGAAACTTTAAGCTGGAGCAGCTGATGCAACGTAATGGAGAGATGGAGGTACGGCTGAGGGATGGCAAGGGATTTCTTGTGGGTATAGATAAGTATATGGAATTCTTGGATAAAACTCAGGATTGGGTCCAACCAGTGAGTCGTTAAACAATAGGGTTTTTAGCACTGGATGAAATTCTTGCATTTCATCCAGCGATCAACTTGCAATGATTTTTACAACCAGAACAACACAGATAAATCAGTAGACCATCTAATGTGGAGGGGACTGGTGTCTTTAGCGTGTGCTAGGCATGGTTGCTTCTTCCCAAATGCATCTATGAACATGAAATCAGGAGAACAGTGTGTAACCATCTCTATATCTCGATGTCTGTCATTTTCATTTTGTTCTTTGTGTTGTAGGCAGCGGATTGCAGATTTTGGGTTGTCACAGATGCTATTGTGGGTCATCGATGTCCTTAACAAAGCCGACATATCAGATGCAGCCAAGATTCGGACTGTGACCATCATATACGATATCATGTGTCAGTACAAAGTGAAGCTTCACGAGCGTCTGGCTAAGGGGGGGTTAACGGTGCCCTCGGAGCTTCAGCTGCAATACATGATTGGAAAATTTCACCTAGGGGGGCACAAAGAGGATTGTTGGGCAATGTACACTTTGGATTTGTTGTTTGGAAGTGGTCGGCAAGACGGGGAGGTATTGGAGACTCTTTGGGCAGGGTTGAATAAGTCCAAGAGTACAGTAAGGGCAATGAGTGGTGCCTTCCGCCAAGAATTCCTGGATGACCTGATGCAAGATTCCAATTGGAAGAAGTTGATAGATGCTGGTGTGTATGATTTTCATTCTTGAGTTAGAATTAATGATAAGTCGATGTTATCTAGATAATATGCTTCTTACACGCTGGAAAAGAGCAGAGTTCAATGAAAATGCTTGTGGGATCACCTTCATGGACATCAGTAGTCGCATCAATGAGGATGACAAGAATGCATGGGATGAGGAAGCAAGGTTGGTGGAGGAAACTCGGGATCCTACTCGCTTAAAGATTTACGAAATTGTCAAAACAAAAGGTGAGCAACCTTAAAATTTGCATGATAAGTTTTTTACTAGGCCGATAATTAGGAAAAACATTTACCGAAGTCAAGGAACATTTGGCACTGGAGGAAATGCAAGGAAAAGCAAATACTGGGGGTGATGTTGGATTTCTTTGTCGTGGTTTGGCATTGGAACTCAGCGCGTACATCTTCATCCAAAACTGAATCTGTTTCCGAGCCATGATTGTTATCTCTCAGGGTCCGTTTGAAAAAAATCATCAGGGAAAAGGACAACAAACCCACGCTCATTGAGGCGTATGAGTTGGCAGGAGAGCTGAAGAGACTGATGCAGAATTACAATTCTTTCCAGGAGGAGGCTGTGCTTCGCATCCAGAGAGTTATAGGGCAGAGTAAATTACCCACATTGAGGGATGCAACAGGTAGGAAGGAGGATATAAACTGGAGTCTTTATACAGACGAGGATGATATGGCGCAGATCTGCGACCCAGAGAGTCTGGTGTTATACCTGCCTTCAAACATGAGTGTGATAGATAGAGGGAGAGTGGGTTGGGAGGAGATGGCGCGCCAGGAGGTAGAGCTTCGGGAAGGAACGGTTCGAGAGACACTGACAGAATTGCGGTTGCAGCTAGGTCAACGAGTCATGCGTTACAAAGCATTGAGGGGTGAGAAGAATCAGAAGGACTCGGGAAGGATGTTTCAAGGATTAAAGAAGCAGATGGAGAAGGTTCGTGGGATTGCAGAGGCCTACCGGACAGAGGTGAGGGCTTTGGAGCAGTTACAAGGACAGAGCGTTGTCGCCAAGAAGTGGAAGGGAATCAAGGAGTCGGACTTTGCAGTGACAACGGAGGAAAGGACTACAAGGACGAAGTTGGCGTGGTTTTGGAGTGATGTGAATATTTCTGTTGACCAGGAACTGGAAGAGAATCCACAGATGGAAAACTGTAAGTGTTGTTTAGCCAAGGTTTGAGAGGGACAAGTTCATGATTTTCAAAAGTTTATAAAGTTAACTATCTGCGCGCAAAAGCAAGATGGGATCGGTGGAAAGAAGAAAAGGTTCTAGTTAAAAAAGAGATGGAATGGAGGGTGGCGTGGTTTGACCATGCACAGGAGGTATGGATGGAGCGAGAAATGTCAGCAGATTTATCAAAAGGTGCCAAAGTATATGCAGCAGTGCAGGCCGAGAAATGGAGAATGTTTGCCTGGAGAAGTCGACTGGCGTTTGGACTACTTATTTAAATCATTAATGGGTTAGACAACTTTTTGTTTTCCTGGCTGGACAGACTTTTCTAGTTCTAGTTTGGGAGCGATGATTTGAAATTTTATCATTGAGGTTTGATCTTGTATCACACTGACAGACGGTGCATCAGCCAATGGAGGAGCTGCTGGTGACTTTCTTTAAGGCTTGGTTTTGGAGTTTGCAGATAGTGTAGCAGCCGATAGAGCAGGTCTTGTTGAGTCTTATCAAGACTTGATTTCAAGATTTTGCAGACTGTGCAGCAGCTGATGGGGCGACTGCTTTGTAGTCTTTTCAAGGGCTTGCGAACGGCGTAGCAACTGATAAAGAAATTGCTATTGAGACCTATTGAAGCTTGATTTCCAGACTTCACAGACTGTGTAGCAGCTGACAGAGCAACTGCTGTTGAGTCTCATTGAGGCTTGATTTCCAGATTACACAGACTGTGCGGCGGCTGACAGAGCAACTGCTGTTGAGTCCGATAGATGGTTGACTTTCAGACCTTCAGGGACTATGCAGCAGTTGATGGAGCAGCTGCTGTTGGGTCCGTTCAACACGTTGTTTTTGGACTTTGCGTCAGTCCACAATAGATTCTAACAGAAAGAGAGACAAATCCATCGGTCTAATAGATTACAATAGAAAGATAGTCAATCTATCTCTCTTAATTCAATGACTGTCTCTTCAATAGACTCTATCTTTAATTGACTATAACAGAGCGATAGCCAATGATCTCTTTGACGGACGGACTCTGATTAGATTCATTGACTGACCCTCTAATAGATTATAATAGAAATATACTCAATCTATCTCTCCAATGGAAAGATATTCAATCTGATGGTCGATCTATTTCTCCAATGAAAAGATAGTCGATGTGATAGTCAATCTATCTCTCTAATGGAAAGATAGTCAATAATCTCTACAACAGATTCTCATACGCATTTTCTAATAGATTCTTATAGACGGACTCTTAAAAGATTCATTGACTGTCTCTCTTATAGATTATAATAGAAAGATAGTCAATCTAACTCATTAGATTCACCGACTGTCCCGTTAATAGACTCTATCTCTAATCGATTCTAATATAGTGATAGCCAATGATCTATCAGACAGACAGACTCTGACTGGATTCATTGACTGACCCTCTAATAGATCATCTCTCTAATGGAAAGATAGTCGGTCTATCTCTCTTATTAAGGCTTGATTTCAAACTTCGCAGACCGTGCACGCTGATGGAGCAACTTCTGTTCAGTGTTTGCAAGGGCTCGCGGACTGTGTAGCAACTGATACAGCAATTGCTATTGAGACTTATTCAAGCTTGATTTCCAGACTTCATAGACTGTGTAGCAGCTGACAGAGCAACTGCTGTTGAGTCTCATTGAGGCTTGATTTCCAGATTCTACAGACTGTGCGGCGGCTGATGAAGCAATTGCTGTTGAGTCTGATAGATGGTTGACTCTCAGACCGTCAGGAACTGTGCAGCAGTTGATGCAGCTGCTGCTGTTGGGTCCTTTCAACACATTGTTTTTGGACGTTGTGTCAGTTCCTGTCTAATAGATTCTCATAGGGCCGGAAGAGAGTCAGTCCATCTGTCTAATAGGTTCTAATCTAGAAAAGATAGTCAATTTATCTCTCTAGATTCACTGACTGTCTCTTTAATAGACTCTATCTTTAATTGACTCCAACAGAGTGATAGCCAATAATCTCTCCGACAGACAGACTCTGACTAGATTCATTGACTGACCCTCTAATAGATTATAAGAGAAATATAGTCAATCTGATAGTCAATCCATCTCTCCAATGGAAAGATAGTCAATGTCATAGCCAATCTATCTCTCTAATGGAAAGATAGTCAATAATCTCTACAACAGATTCTCATACGCAGACTCTAATAGTAGATTCGTATAGACAGACTCTAAAAAGATTCATTGACTGTCTCTCTTATAGATTATAATAGAAAGATATTCAATCTATCTCATTAGATTCACTGACTGTCTAGTTAATAGACTCTATCTCTAAATTGATTCTAATATAGTGATAGCCAATGATCCCTCAGACAGACAGACTCTGACTAGATTCGTTGACTGACCCTCCAATAGAATATCTCTCCGATGGAAAGATAGTCAGTTTATCTCTCTTATTAAGACTTGATTTCAAACTTCACAGACCGTGCAGGCTGACGGAGCAACTTCTGTTCAGTGTTTTCAAGGGCTCGCGGACTGTTTAGCAAATGATACAGCAATTGCTATTGAGACTTATTAGAGCTTGATTTCCAGACTTCATAGACTGTGTAGCAGCTGACAGAGCAACTGCTGTTGAGTCTCATTGAGGCTTGATTTCCAGATTCTACAGACTGTGCGGCGGCTGATGAAGCAACTGCTGTTGAGTTTGATAGATGGTTGATTCTCAGACCGTCAAGAAGTGTGCAGCAGTTGATGCAGTCCTGTTTGGTCCTTTCAGCACGTTGTTTTTGGACTTTGCGTCAGTCCACAATAGATTCTAACAGAAAGAGAGTCAGTCCATCTGTCTAATAGTTCTAATCTAGATTATGATAGAAAGATAGTCAATCTCTCTAGATTCACTGACTGTCTTTAATAGACTCTATTTTTAATTGACTCTAACAGAGTGATACCCAATAATCTCTCCAACAGACAGACTCTGACTAGATTCATTGACTGACCCTCTAATAGATTATAAGAGAAATATAGTCAATCAGATAGTCAATCTTTCTATCTCCCTAATGGAAAGATAGTCAATAATCTCTCCAACAGATCCTCATACGCAGACTCTGAATATCATTACCAGTCGGTGATACCTATCTTTGTAATACCGACATTATTGAAAGTGGGCACTTACATGTTTCTTTACCACCAATTCTCCAGAGAAATCAGTTGAACGTTGCGTTGTGTTGAGATTGTAGGAGGATTAGCAGTATCATGGCCCGCGCCGGATCTCCGTAATGGTTATGTCGTTTAAACATGGTACATAACGCCGTTGGGGTCTTTTGACTTTCAGGGTAGGATCGTACTCTACCACTTCTTTCTACCTCCCAGGGAGTGGCACAAGAGGATTGATGCGGCTTAAAGTGAGTAGATTTTTTATTATGATTGTCAGTCACTCAGTATAGATCTCTGGATTTTGGCAAGCGTGCTTTACTTGATGGTTTTGTTGGTTTTGTATAGGGTAGTCCTAAGAACAACAGTGCGTAGTTTACTCTATACATTTCTCATAATGCTGATTTGACCCACTTCACACAGCTAGTTCTCAACTTTAGCATATTGAAATGCTATACATGTATCGGTACTACTAATAAACATCTTGTGACGTGTTGTTCCTCCATTTGCCTGCCCAAAAAGAATCAACTTCGACCTGACTTCAAAGTAAACTGAAGTCTCCGCCAACCTGGAGACCCAATGTCCATGTTCCTCCATTCACCTGCCCAGAAAGAATCGACTTCACCATCCGGGGGACCGAATTTCATGTTCCTCCGGTCTAAAATAAGGGAAAAAGAAAAAAAGAGCGACGTTACCGAGATGATTCCAGGGGTTAGGAGATTGGATTGGATTTTGAACATGTACACCTTTGTTCTTGACTCTGGCCCGTTTCCGTAAATGACATACTGGCTTTTATTTGGGTTGAAGATGATTCAGTAGTTGTTGAAGCAGCCATAGCACTCAATCTAGCGCATCGGCGGCAGCAGCTTCAGCTCCGAAGGACCGGCGCCAAGACCACCAGGTGGAGGAGGAATGGAAGGACATGCAAAGGGATTGTAAGTAGGTGGAGGTGATGGGCTGACGTGGTGGAAGCAACGATGATGTTTAACTGACTGAGAGGGACGAGTTTGTTTCCAATGCTTGTGGTCATTTGGACGAATGAGCTCGTATTGTTCCATCGGATCCCAAACAGTAGTTTTCATTCTGTACTTAATCTAATGGGAACAAAGCAGGAGAATAGGATTAAAGGCGCACTTTCTTGCCTTTGCCGACCTGTCCTCTCCTTTGAGAGGTTTTGAAACTATTGATGTTGTCAGCGAAAATGATAGACGGAGGTTTCCGATAGTGTCCCAGCAACGGTATGTGACTGGAAGGTTCCCTATGGCCATTCAAAATAGTAATACCATCATGTAAAATTGACGATGGCATTGGGAATAAGGAGCATAGTCGCAATACACACGAAACAGCTGCTCCGGCAACTGCTGTGACGTCTGTTTGCGTCAAGCACCGACCACCAATGGGTCCTAATCAGATCATACCTTGAAGATGCTTGGACAGTTGCTCCAGCGGCTGATCTGATGTCTTCCTGTCGCATGGAACCGCCGCGAACGGATCCTAACAGCGACCGCTGTTAGGATCCATTATTGGCGGTTACTTAACGGTGTGCTGCGCAAGGTCTCTATTATACTAGAGATATTCGTTGTACTTACCACTACTATCTGTTATAGTTATCCCTTCCAGGATCTGGTCTGAACTTGAGCAGCATATTTATAGTCATGTCACAATGGTGTATATATATATTAAATGGTAACAGAAATTTGTTCATTCCAGTCAAAATGAATTTCTTCGATGTCTGTTGGATCTACTTCCACTTGGCTTGACTCCATCATTATCAGGACAATGAGACCAACGAAAAGATCGGCGGTCCTTCAAGCCGAGTGAATCTATCGGAGAGAAGTCACCCTGCCATGTGTCGAGTTCATAATCTGGAAGGAATCCATGTAACCATGGTCTCACAGAGGATGTCGGCCAGTAATGACATTCAGGGCACATATTTTCATCCAATAATTTCTGAACAATTTTTCTTGGAGTTGGGAACTGATAGGACTGATCTGATAGTTAAGTTTGCAACCACAAAAATTAGTGATACCTTCAAACAATTTTTAATTTAGAATTTAGAATTTAAGAAGCATACCTGGAGGTGTGGGGTCATTCAAATGATTGATATCCTTGTCTTGAGTTTCTTGGCAATCATACCACATATCTCCATCTTTATCTTAACACCCAATGTGTCAGTGGTTAATTAGAGAATGGTTTTATCAGAAATCTGGTAGTGGAATTGGGTCATAGACACACAAACCAGGTCCAGTCTTGTCATTTGGCCATATGATATCAACCAAAGGTAATCCATGCCTCTGAGCGAATTCTTGGGTAGAAGGATTGTACCCTCTGAATAACTGGAACTGTTTTGTAGCTTCATATTGATAACCTGCAAACATGTCTAGCTCTAGCCAAGCTCTGGGAATCAATTCTGGAAGTCCAAGAGCTTCAGTGACCCTTTTTGACAATGGAAAAGATCCATCTGGATTGAATGACCAGTAGTAAAGATCATTGTCACCATTCCCCCAACATACATCTATCCCAGATGCTCTTGAAGGATGGCTGGCAACTGTTTCTATTGGGGCAATGAACAAGAAGATTTTGTCATAATTATGGTGTAAAAGAGAGTGACGAGTTTTATAGCTTGGCAGGAGGATGAACTGAACTTTAGATAACAGTGCTGAAGGATTGAATAGATCAGCAATGGTCAATGTGAAAAGGTTAGCTTCAAGGCATTCAAATCATATAGCTTGAGGCTTACCAGCACTTTCTGTGATGTCCTTATATAGGCCATTTACTGTGTCACAAAAATATTGTGCTTGTGACAACCAAGCAGCAGAAAGCCAGTTCCATGAATTCCCATCAATATAAACACGTGTAGAACAGTGTTCCATCCACTCTTCATCACAATTAAGGCATTTTTGAAGAGAATATGACCAGAACTGGTCATAGGAAATTCTATTAGACATGATCAGATTGCACTCCAATGAATGAGAGATGAGATTCACCTAGTCCATCCTTTTAAATCTGTCTCACTTGATGATTCACTTTTTTGCCCTACAGTGTTCATTCCCATTTCCCACTTTCCTATTCTAATTGTAACTTCCGTCTCTTTGTCTATACTCTTGAACATATTCTGAGTATTCTGTGTGGAGGAAGAATGTAACAGCTTCTCATCAACTACTCTGTATTGTAGATCTTTGAATTTTCCAATAATGGTTGGAGTTGCAGCTGAGGCAGTGCTTGTTATGACAGCCAGTGAAACTGGTTGCTTGGGGTTGTGATCAAACAAAGGATATGAGGAACTCTTGAATGATATATTTTTTTGGAAGGCCAGCTCTGGAGATATGTCCCCTCTTGCCCATTTTAAGTAATGGGACAAAATATAGGAATCATTGTATGAAGCTACAGGCAAAGGGCTGAGAGCAGGTTCTTGAAATTTTGGATCTATCCAGCCAAGAAATGGTCTGTTTCCACCATCTTGAAAAGAATGAATGGGTGAGACACAGAATAGTCCTGTATCAGGCTGAAGGAAGGTTACACTCCATGTATCCTAATATGATACAAAAATTCAGGTAATATATATCAACCTGTTAGATAGAAAACTTACATCAATGATGGAGTCAATCACTGCTGAGAAACAATGATCAGATTGATGAGAGACAATATCTTTTTTCTAGTGCAGACCTAAGTTTAGTAGCAATATGATACCTATGAAAAACTCACAAAGCGGTGTGCAATGTAACACCGAACAATTGCTGACCCATTATCCCAGAGCTGTCTCGCAGGGATGAGGTCTATCTGATACATGAGCTCAAAATTGCTTTAGACACGATTTGACTGACCATTATAAAACACAAGACCAGGTGATAATGCACTCCGAGTCAATCCGAAAAGATGGGCAATATTAGGGTGACTATGTTGAAATAATTAGTGCAGTATAGATTAGGTCAAGACATGAAAGGCTTACTGATTTGTGGAACAGAGCAAGAAATCCCTCTCCCAAGCCTTAAATTGTCAAATATTAGCAGGGGTTACCAAGGTTTAACTCCAAAAAAATAAACACCTACTGCCTGAGCATCCTCGCCTCCATATACAACAGCAACACTGCGTGGCAGATTCTGACCAATCACCTGAACACGATATGCAGACCTAGTGAATTTCAGATTTTTCTGGGCTCGAAGACGATGTGCTGGTCGATAATAATAATAAGGATCATTCTCATCAACAACTTCTTTGGCAATCTCCTCCAAAAGACGGAGATTTCCTCGTCGAATGATTTCGTACTTGAACATAGAACCCATCAGTTAATCTCAGAATTGAAAAATCCGGACAATGGACACACATCGTCAAAAATTGATTGTGTCCCAAGGACACCAGGAGAGACAATAGCATCCGAGTCTCCAGTGTGCAGCTGATGATTGTGCGTAACTTGGTCCCCAGCAACAAGATTGATGGTCTGAGCTTGAAATGAGCATTGAGATGCTTGAGAGAAAAATGTCGTCATTTTATAGCCCGCTGTCTCTGAGTGAAAGGAGAGGGGATGGGGTGGAAGTCGAGCACACATCGGAAAGCTGTAGAGTGGTACTTAAAAACAGCCTGCTGAGCGTCAAAAGATGGCAAGAAGCACAGCATATGATATCCACGATCAACAGCAATTATAAGCAATTTTGGATTCGGTCTGATCATCTTTTGATGCTCACTGCCTTCAATGACGCGCAAATAAGCGCGAAGTATGAAGTACATGAAGAAAGACTCAAGCGCTCACGCATCCAAAATACTCAATGCATATCCTGTGAAATACTGCGAATGTCTTTTCAGTCTGAGTTTAGTGTTGTAACTTGTCGGTCACCACCAATGCATCTGCATCAACATATCCGCAGGAGATTTACGAGGCCAGCAACCTTGAAGTTGGTGTGAACTTGTGGCTATGTCAAAAGGAGTGCTACCCCATTAAGGCTAAATGACTTGCTAAATTGGATCGAGCCTCGAACCGAAGAGGCCGTGACTTGCAGCTTCGCCCTTATATAAGATGGCTGCTCGTATGCACCACCCAGCGTTAGGTTGCTGAGAGAGTGTCTATCTGACTCCATCACAATGGAGCACAATGGCCAGGCTGCGACTTGCGAGCAGTTTAATCTTCAAACTCCGCCAGACTCCGATCCGAGCGGTGGGAGCAGTTTCAATCGGGTACGAGACCACGTCGTTGGCACTTTTCCACTTGTATCACTGGGCCAAGCTTCAGTGTATAGATGCCTTGAAGTATTCCTCGTCTTTCATGAGAACTTTCCATCTGTGGATACCCGTCAACATCGATCGTCGTTTGCTCATTGTTATAATTTCGTCCTTGTACACTCCTCAAAAATGTGTCAAGACCCTTTTCCGAGTCGACCCAAAGTCAATCCCAATGACGTTACTTAGTAAAATGGCAGCTGTCCTAAGGGGCTATCGTTCTTGTCCTTTCCCCATCCATCCATCCTTCGTCCTCACTGTCCCACACGCCGGCTGTCGTCTTTGTATTCCTCAGGTTGTTACGAGGCCCTTTTAGGCCGAGTTAACTTACAACGACCTCCAGACCCGTGGGAAGGGCGCATATATCCACGATCACAAGATCACCGGATGGCGGCACTTCACTGAAACCGAGCCGGTGTGTAGCTCGCCCACTCGGATAAGACCGGCGGATTTTGAAATTAAGGCGAGCCGGTGGAACTTGAAGCATCAAATCAAATAGAAAAAAACATGTGATTTGCCACAAGAGTAACCATCGGGTTCTCCAAAGCATTTCTTATTTCCCCAAGTCCGTTGAATGTGTTCTTATACACATAGCATTTACTTACGAAGGTGGTGCAAGTTACACATATTCCCATGTGAAGCAGAAATTGTAGTATACAGAAATTCGGGCCCCGTGTATATAGTATTTACTTACTTATGTGCGATTCAAGCAGTAGATAAAAAAATCAAGAAAAGAAGAAAACTGAAAAAAGGCTGAAGCTCAGTGGGTTCAATCTTCGAGTGTAGATTGGGAATGGAGACGGAGAACTAATTTGGTAACCAGGCCCGAAATCTTTTCATGAAACAAAATGAAAAAGGAAAGAAGAGGTTCAGCATGAGTGTATAAGTTACAAAGGCAGGTACTGGTCATCAAAACCAATAAAAAAAATAGGCGGGGGACAAAGGGACAAGGTGAAGTGGAGGAAAAATGGTCGATGATAGTGATTATAAGAGGAAAAAAAATGGCTGAGCACATGTTGTTACATGTATGATAAGGACTAAGGAACAACCACAATGATTGAGGCCTAGGGATAGCCAGGAAAAAAAAAACAAAAAGAGCAAAACCATAACTTACACATCCAGGCAATTACTGTAAAAGGGAAAAAAGCTGTTAACCAGAAGTAATATTCGTATGAGGATGACAATGACCATTTTGGTTTCAAGAAAAAGAAGGACAGTGGAGGAGGGAAGGGTTCAAAAAGAGGTTCTGATTCCATTCAGACAGAGCCCTTTTTTCTATCTATGGTTTGGGGCAGCTCACAAAGAATGACTTGTGGGAACCCTATCTTCAACCTCTGGACATAACCCTGTTTCTTACTTTATAAGAGAGGATCAGGTATTGTGGACTTAAGTGGATAGTAGGTGATAGCATTTTATGTTGATGTTAAACAAAAAGTACAGGTATTTTGGTGCCATTGAGATATGAGCAGTTAGAAGTCAAAATTTCAACCAACTTTTCAAGATTCTGGAGCTCACAAAACCAGGTCTTTTTGCTCTGTTCAAGTTT
This sequence comes from Dendrothele bispora CBS 962.96, assembly GCA_004369135.1. Classification (NCBI taxonomy): domain Eukaryota; kingdom Fungi; phylum Basidiomycota; class Agaricomycetes; order Agaricales; genus Dendrothele; species Dendrothele bispora. The sequence goes on from ML179504.1 coordinate 19,600, forward strand.
TCAACATTCATTACCAGTCATTTTCACCACTCACTATTAAGTATAAATCAGACGGGAAGGGGAGAAAAAAAGGTGTAATGTCATGGGTGTACATCGTGCTGTTCAATTTTCAAACTTTGCCAGACTTGTCTGAGCGGCCATACTAGCAGAGTTCAAATGGATAGCACTGTTTTCACGCTGAAGTGTAACTGAGGACTTTCCCACACTTGGTATTACAATGCTTGAGGTGACAGAAGGTTTAAGTGCCAGCAAGCCAGAAGTAACATTTGCAGAACCTTAAAACAAGATAGATCTCCTTTTAAGATAACCAAAGAGTTCCTTTTGTCTTATTCTTATTGTCACACTCATAACCCTTTTTGTGTTGAGATTTTTCATAACATCAAGGAAAGTTTCATCTGTGGTGTGAGTGTCATCAGTCTCTAAGATAAGAAACTGATTGTGATAGTCTTGATTGAGCTTGTTACATTGTAGCCACCTCATTTTGTTCATCTACCTTTCTAAAATCTTTCAAGAAAAAGGAACAGAAAGGAAGCTTGAAAGAGGGATCCCAACATGAAGAAAGCAGCATTATTGCTACCAGCATGAATATGCTTACTCCCCATCCTCCCTCTATTCCTTTGATTCCCTCATTATCATGCATCCAATTAAATTCATAAGAAAAAGAAAGGAAAGGAAAGGGAAGGGAAGGGACAAGAATCAAATGGTTGGGTGAGTAGGAAAGAAAAGAAAAGGGGGAAAGGAGAAAGAGAGAAAATCAAATGGTTGAGAAATGATGGATAAAAAAGGGAAGGAAGAAGAAAATCAAAAGGTTGGGGAATGGAAAGAAAAGAAAGAAAGGGAAAAGGAGGAGGAATGAGATGTACATTCTCCTGCTTGAGCTCAAGCTCATGGATCTTTGTGAGAGGCGGGGGTAGGGCAGAGACTTGCTTGGGGTGAAGCCAAGGGTGGTCTGGAGCTTGGTGATGGTCAGCTTGAGCTGAGGAAAGGAAAGGAAAGGAAAGGGGAGGGAAGAAGAAGAAAGAAAAGGGAAGGGAAGGGAAGGAAAGGAAAGGGAAGGAAAGGGAAGTGGGTGGGGAATGGTGGAGGGAAGAAAAGGAAAGGAAAAAGAAGGGAAGGAAAGGAAAGGAAAGGGAAGGAAAGGAAAGGGAAGGAAAGGGAAGGGAAGTGGGTGGGGAATGGTGGATCTCATTCTCAAGAAGTGTTTGAGATTTTTCAAGGGAATGTTTGGATTAGAAAAGTATGTAGTGGTTCGTAGGAGAAAGGCAAGAAAAGGTCTTCAAAGAATGGAATAGAATGGGTTGATGACACAGCTTGACCAGCACTATAGCTGCCAGCCTGAATATGCCACTCCTCAGTCATCATAACAAGAGGGGCTACAATAAGATCTTTCTTTGGGTTAGAAAATAAAACAATGAAGAAAATCATTGACCTTGATGTCAAGATAACAAATATTGACCCAAGCCACAGGCAACCTTCCTCACCAAGCTATATTTACAATTTTTATGAGGATTGCAGGTTGTTAAGTTCAACTCAGAACATTATGACATTCCTCAATCATCATCATAACAAGAGGGGCTGCAAGTCAAATAAGATCTTTCTTTGGGTTAGAAAATAAAACAAGCATTGAATTTAATGTCAGGATAAAATATTGACCTGAGCCACAGGCAACCTTCCTCACCAAGCTATATTTACAAGTCTCATGGGATTGCAGGTTGATAACTCCAACTCAGAACATTATGACATTCCTCAATCATCATAGGAAAGGGGGTAGAGAAAGGAAGGGAAAAACAGGGAAAATTAGAAAGATTAATCATAAGAGCTTGCAGAAACCACAACTAAAATTCAGCTTGTTTACAAAGCCCTTTTAGGCTGAGTTTAACTTACATCACCCAGGGCACATATATTCTTGGTCACAAGTTTTTTTGAGTTGGAAAATAAAATGATGAAGAAAATTGTCCACTTTGATGTCAGGATAACAAAATATTGACCCAAGCTACAGGTGACCTTCCTCACCAAGTTAAGTATATCTACTGGTTTCATGAGGATTGCAGGTTGTTAAATTGGAACAGTAACTTATAGTTCTGTATATCAACTATGTAGACAATGCAAAAGATTAAGTGAATTTCCCCCAGATTTGGACTTCCAACAAAGTACACCCTGTGATAGATATTTATCCAGACAGTAACTGGGCATCTAGATTTCAATGACCTTATTATGTCCAAGATTGGTTGCAACATTTTGTAATGCATCCCATAGATAGTGAATGTCTACATTGCAACAATGCTTCGCATCAATACATCCAGGTTTTATGAGATGAAGTGCCACCTCTTCTCTATTTCAATATTTATGATGGTAGAATGAATGCAAGTCAGAAGATGTTTCTTGAGCAACCTGACAGGGAGATTGTCAGATTTACTCTCAGAGCAGTTACATACTTTGGAGGCTATCACTTTACATGTTGATTTATTGATGCTACTGGTTCTATGTATTATCATGATGGTCTTACCTGTGGGACACATGTTCATAATGAACAATTAAATGCAAATACTGTAAATGATCAAGTCTTTAAAACAGCTGAGAATGGGAGAAAAATAATGATTGGTGCATTGTATATCAAGGATTGAACTTGGTTCAAGACCTTGCATTACACATATATGGTAACTACAGCATGGTGTAATATGGGGTAATCCATACAGCAACTCTACTGTCTTGAGGAGAGCCTGAAGTCTAAATGACTTCCATATGTACAGTACTGTCTTCAATGTACAATGACAATGCCATGCTCTGACACTACCTGGATCATGCTAATCCAATGAGAATCACTATGACAAGAAGGGCCTCGTATCTTGCCATGCGAAGCAATGGCACCTTTCCCCAGTTTTATACTGGGACGAATAGCTGAAGCACCAGCCGCAGTCTCAATTGCGATTTTGATTTAGAGTTCTATAGTCTGGGCTATATTAACTATTTTTTGACGGCAACTTCGAGTTTAGGCTTTTCGAGATGGTAACTACCAATCGGTGCTGGAAAGACTTCAGTAGCGACAACTGTCACGAGAATAGTGGGGTCCGTTACTAGAGGGCAATGGTGAATACAAGGGGAGGTGAGACGAAACGAGGGATGTGAGTAAGTACAAGATTTTCATTCATATCATTTTCTTCTTTTCTTACTCTTACTAAAAGTATCGATATCATTGCTCTCATCGGAGTCACTGGTCCCTTTCTACATTACATGCACCCCACATCCAACTCCGAGTTTCCTACTTGGTTTTTTTTCTTTTAGAGTACTACTATTTACTCCCAATCCAACAAGCTAGTTATTTATGGCCATATGCTCGTTCATTTTTTCTATTTCCTAGCTCTCAATGTTTTGTCCCGTACATCATTTTTTGTCACTTTGTTCTCTTCGGCCCGCCACTCATGATATCCCATGGCATCACTTTTTTAGTTTGGGATTAGCAGCGCAGTCAACTAATGTACTCTAGTTGCAGGAATCACGGTCAACAGAATCAGTCTCTAATGTCACTGGACCTGCAGTCACAAGTCTCCCGTCACAATGCGAGCATAGGTAAATCTAAAGGCAAGAGGTTGGTTACAGAAAGTCTCGGTCACATTCACAATCACGATCCAACTCTGTTTTGTCGCCCATGCTCAGAAATGTGATTAGAAAAATCACGGCAGCGGCTGTACTAAAGAACGACGAGTCGGCCGAGTTGAGTTGTGAAATCGACTGCAAGTGGAAGACCTACGTTGACAGTTGTTGTCGCTTCTACTGGAATAACTCTGTCATCAGTGGAAGGAAAGGGCCGAGGACTGAGAGGGTGGGCGAAGGTCACGGTGGTATTTGAGAACGAAGAATGAGAGGATGAGGTTGAGAGGAAGAGAGGGAAAGGGGAAATAGCGTTGTTGGTGCATTTTTTGATTGTTCAAATTTACTTGTTTAATGCATCTTCTTTTTTTGTGCTCCGCCTTGAAGTTCTCACTGAGCTCCAGGAAGTCGGTCAAAGCTCCACGCAGGTGGAGACTGCGAAATTGATGATTAGAAGTAGAAAATCCGAGTTTACTAGGTCGTCAGTGCTTCTCAATGTACCTCGACCATTGGTAGAATACGAAGTGAACTTGTTGTTGTCTCTTATAACACCATCAAGTTCTTTGATGCCACACCTGGATGGCAACAATCGTGTGTGAGTCACAGTTGACGAAGGAGAAAGTGAATGGGCATTTAACATTAGTTCCTGAGGCAGGCCATTGATCGACTACACTTTCTATACATGCCTCTTTTTCTGCCAATCAACAGCTTCCCTGGCTGTGACAAACGCGGTATCAAATGACAGAAATGAGAACTAGACCGAGACGAGGGGGAAATGAGACCTTATCCCATGTAAGTTGCAAGTGTTATGAGAGCTGCAAAGGGTAATGATAGTAATATGGAGGAGCTTAAGATGAAGGGAATGAGCAGGTAGTTAAAGAACAAGGGAAAGAAAAGCCGGAGGACAAAGAGAAAGGAAAGGAGGAGGGGGCTGCGTATTCAGGGGAAAAGGGAGTCTGGCAGACAAGGAGAGGAGGTACTAGTTTGAGTCCTACTTGATCACAGATGAAGGTTACAAAAGCTGAAGGATTTGACTGAAACTTGGGATGGGAAGGAGATGGACGTGAAGAGGGAAAAAGAGAAAAATAGCTGTAGGGATCGAAGTGAGAAGGAGATGAAAATCACACAAAGATTACTGGTGAAAGTGAGGGAAACAGGAGGTATACAAGAGGTGAGGAAATCCATGAGGACGAGAAGGAAATCTGCAAAGAGCGCTGAGAGTGGCAGGTGAGGAGGAAGGCGAAGCTGGAGTCGCATTGGGGCTGGTATCTCTGTTTTGGAATTCGATTTTACTTATTGCAGACATTGAAAATAGGGTTTATTATTTTTAATCGAGCATTACTACTTGGAGAAGTATATTAGAAGGAATGAATAAAATGAAAACAAGGACTTGGGGAAGAAAACAAGATTATAACACCTAATATATGCGTCACTAGGAACATGTTATATGCCTGACCACACCGGAAATTGATGATTTGATAGGGAAAAATCGATGCAGATGAGACCCTGATAAGTGATTAGATGGAGCGATGATTCGAGTGAAAGTGCCTAGACCGGGAAGAGACAAAAAGAAAGAAAAGGAATAGGGTGAGAAGATGGGGTAGGGCAGAGTATGAGGTACGCACTGTAACCAAGCGTACAAACATTGACCACTAGATAAAGTATACCTGCAGAAAGTTGAACTAGTTTCCGGGAAAATATCAGTATAAATGTTTTATGTTCTGGACCTCTAGCAATACTCACCTTCTCGTACCCAATCAACCATCCCACTACTCCGTTCTTCAGTCTGAACCCAAACACAATCGGGAACTGGGACATCACTAAGTACTCGTGCCTATATGGGTCTGTAAGAGCATTCGTATTATTTAAAATGTCGGGAACGTAAGGACAGCCAAATACACCGACATTGTAGATACACGAAATATCGATACACCAGACAAGACTCGACAATGGAGAAAGTCGAGAATAGGGCAGAGGACAGATGAACGGTTGGGTAAGCGGAAGGAACTGGGCTCTCTTTGGTAAGTACCGAGATCGAGATGCCATACCATGAACTGCAATTAACGTGGGTGTCGTCTGTCGACAAGTCTTGGTGGGATATCTGCGGTGTGATGGATGTCGTGATTGAAATGAGCAGCACCGGCTCTACTGGCACTACCCCGAATGCGCGTGTATCGGAGTATAAGCCCATTTGTCCATTCGGATACGCTCCAGAGACGAGCGAGGGCACGGGGAAGATGGAAGAGAATGACGAAGAGGTAGAGGGAGATGAGAATGACGTCAGTGTAGTAGACGGTTGCTCGCAGAGGTTAGCCGAGGCAGTGCTTATCACAGAAGATGGCTGGCGTTGTTTGAGTAGCACCAGCACCGGAAAAACTCGGAGACATAATCTGTTTAAATTTTTCCCCTTGATAAAATTACAGACTGTGACGCTAAACTTTACTGCCCTCGTTAGTGTCGTAGATTCCTGCCAAAGCTGATAGAAATTATGAACGAGCGACAAGGACACAACGTGTATTTGGGATTCGGGGGAGCAGAGCTGCAAAGTCGAGCATATTCCGTGGTATGAATACCTCCTTTTTTCCGACTAGCATGATGGAAAAGACGAGGAAAACTTTTCTCAAGGAAAAGAAATCGACGTGAGGTACCCTGCCGTGTAGCCGTGTGATCCCTGTACCGTGGTAACTATCACGTCGACATAGACTTTGGCTATCCTTCTTGTTTCCCTTACTGAGTGGAAGCTAACATAAATAGCCTGAGATAAGAATGATTATCATAAACACGTTTCCTTCAGTACTAGTGACTGTCCAAAAAAGAGGTCCTGTTATCCTGATTCGTCCCTTTCCTTCCCAGGTTTGATTCAAATAGCCCGCCGGTATTAGACAATAGACGAAACAGAAGTAAGCCCTGCCGCAGGCCTTGCACCTGCGAACTCCACTCCACTTCATTAATTTCCTTTCTCTCTCGTACTTTCTCAGTATCTCCTGGATCAACTCGTGAATCCAGACTACAGTTCGCAACATTCGACTTTCCATGTTAAGTTTGTAGATTTTCCCCTCACCGGACAACGACAAAATACAAGTTTGAATCCTGAGGAACAGGCTGAAAGCTCTCTTAACTTGGTTCAGAAGGTGTCATTCCTGCACCTTCTATTTCTTGAGCATCGAAATTCTCGTCTCAACACAACTCTATACACGTAGTAAGTAAAACGGATCTATGATCTACAACAAGTTGTAGCTTTCAAGTCTCCACACATTTTTTCTTAATCTAGGCAGTTATTTTTATTGATACAACTCACGCTAGATGTGTACTTTCTGCTCGCTGAACCACCGAAATGAGAGAATCCGTATACTTACTAACAACAGCCTGGCTTTTAATTAGCGTGTAAGCCTCACTGTTCATTGTTCAGCCTATTTTGGGATACATTCTCTCATTGTTCTCTCATGCAGACCTATAAATGTATCCTTTCTCGAAGGTTGAACCTCACACATCACGCAGTACTTCAGCCATTTTTGCACGCATTTTGACTGTGTGTCCGCGTCTCATGCCTTTTTCTTTCTCTCTAGTCCACTCCTTGTGAAGTCAGACATGTAGAATCATGATTGACTACATTTTATAGACCGTATTATTTCTTGTACTTCACCTGTCCCCAAATGTGTTGCTGTATATACTCCTATGCTATACTACTACTATACTAGAGATATCCGCTGTACTTACCACTACTATCTGTTATAGTTATCCCTTCCAGGATCTGGTCTGAACTTGAGCAGCATGTTTATAGTCACGTCATAATGGTGTATATATACATTGAATGGTAACAGAAATTTGGTCATTTCAGTCAAAATGAATTTCTTCGATGTCTGGATCTACTTCCACTTGGCTTGACTCCATCATTATCAGGACAATGAGACCAATAAAAAGAACGACGGTCCTTCAAACTGAATGAATATCTCGGTGAGCTCTTCGGGAAGAATTCACCCTGCCATATGTTGAGATCATAATCCGGGAGGAATCCATGCAGCCATGGTTTAACAGAGAATTTCGGCCAGGAATGATATCCGGGGCACATATTTTCATACAATAATTCCTGGAAGATTTTTCTTGGAGTTGGGAACTGATAGGACTGATCTGTTAGTTGTGTTTGCAACCACACCAAGAAAAATTAGTGATATGTTCCAACAGCTTTTGATTTAGATAGCATACCTGGAGGTGTGTGCTCATTCAAATGATTGCTATTCTTGTCTTGAGTTTCTTGGCAATCATACCACATGTCTCCGTCTTTATCTTAACACCCAATGTGGTGAATTAGAAAATGGTTTTATCAGAAACCTTGTAGTAGTGGAGCTGGGCCATTAGCACACATACCTGGTCCAGTATTGCCATCTGGCCAAATGACATCAACCAAAGGTAATCCATGCTTCTGAGCAAATTCTTGGGTAGAAGGATTGTACCCTATGAATAGTTGGAATTGTTTTGTAGCTTCATATTGATAATCTGCAAGCTTTTGTTGGTAAAGGTCAGCTTTTGGAACCAATTCTGGGAGTCCAAGAGCTTCAGTGGTCCTTTTTGACAATGGACAAGATCCATCTGGATCAAATGACCAGTAGTAGAGATCATTGTCATCATTCCCCCAACATACATCTATTTCAGATGTTCCAGAAGGACAGCTGACAGTTATTGGGGGAATGAACAAGTAGATTTTAGCAAAATTAGGGTGTAAAAGGGAGTGATGACTTCTATAGTTTGGTTGGAGTTTGAACCAAACTTCAGATAACAATGCTGAAGGATTGGATAGATCAGCAATGGTCAATGTGAAAGATTAGCTTTAAGGCGTCCAAATCATATAGCTTGAGGCTTACCAGCACTTTTTGGGATGTCTTTATATAGGCCTTTCACTTTGTTACAAAAATATTGTGCTTGTGACAACCAAGTAGCAGCAAGCCAATCACGAGAACTCCCATCCATCAAAACCCTTGTAAAACATTGCCTCATCCATTTGTGATCACAATGGGAGCATTGTCTAGTGGAATGGGACCAGAACTGGTCATAAGAAATTCTATTAGATATAATCAGATCTTATTACAATGAACAAAGGATGAGATTCACCTAGCCCACCCTCTTAAATATGTCTCACTTGATGGTTCATTTCTTTGCCCTACAATGTTTACTCCCAGTTCCCACTTTTCTACTATTCTAATTGTAACTTCCATCTTCTTGTCTGTAGTCTTGAACATAAAGTTCTGAGTATTCTGTATGGAGGAAGGATGTAACAGCCCCTCATCAACTACCCTGTATTGTAAATTTTTGAATTTTCCAATAATGGTTGGAGTTGTAGGTAGAGCAGTGTTTGTTATGACAGCTAGTGAAACTGGTTGCTTGGGATTGTGATCAAACAAAGGAGAAAGGACACACGGAACAGATGATATAACTTTTTGGAAGGCCAGCTCTGCAGACATGTCCCCTCTTGCCCATTTCAAATAATGGGACAAAATATAGGAATCATCATATGAAGTTACAGGCAAAGGGCTGAGAGCATGTTCCTTTGCTTCTGTCCAGCCAAGAGGTGGTCCATATTCATCATCTTGAAAAGAATGAATGGGCGAGACACAGAATAGTCCTGTATCAGGCTGTAGAAAGGTTATGTTCCATGTACGCTAGTATAATACGGAACTCAGGTGATATCAGCCTTTTAGGTGGAAGACTTACATAGATGTCTTTGACCAATGATGGGAAATAATCATAAGATCTGAGAGGGTTAATATCTCTCTTCTGGTGTAGATATAAGCTTTAGTAGCGGCATTATATCTATAAAAAAACTCACAATGCGGTGTGCAATGTAACACCGAACGATTGCTGACTTATTTTCCCAGAGCAGATTCACAGGGATGAGATCTGTCTGATGAATGAGCTCAAGTTTTCTTTGGACATGATTTGACTGACCATTATAAAACACAAGACCAGGTGAGAATGCACTCTGAGTCAATTCGAGAAGATGAGCAATGTTTGGGTGACACTGGGTGCAAAAACATGTATATTCTCAAGAATTACAGAGACATAACAGGGGAAATATGAATTGGCTACATGTCTGTATTTCTACTGATATTACAAGAAAAATATAGAGTTATGTTTATACTGTATTTCCAGCACTACAAGTTGTTGACCCTGTAATATCACTGTATTGGAATTGTATTTCTTTATGTATTTCCAGTGGTAATACAGACATGTATCCGATTCATATTTCTTCTGTATTTTCACTGTGATTCCCTGGGAAATATGGGTTTTTGCACCCAGTGTGACTATATTAAGATTAGTGCGGTATAGATTAGGTCAAGACACGAGAGGCTTACTGAATTTTGGAACAGAGCAAGAAATCTCTCTCCCAGGCCTTTTATTGTCAAGTCTCAATAAAGGTTCCTGGTTTTACTTAAGAATAAACACCTACGGCCTGAGCATCCTCGCCTTCATATACAACAGCAACATTGTCTGGTACATCAGGAAAAAATCGGAGTATCTACAGAGCATGTCATAGCCCCAGTAGCAATAATAGTTGTGTAGGAACGTCCCCCTTTATCAGGCGCTATTGAGTAATATAAAGGGGCTATGGAGCGCTATGTAGCCCTCTGTATTAATTGCTGTATTTATGTATCTACCAGTATTCAGGCCTATGTCTTGCATAGCTTATGGAAATTAGGTAGATGCTAGAGCTTAAATATCAAAATTCTCAAAGATTGATAACAAAAAATGCAGATAAAACAATATATTATGCATACTTATTACATGTGAAGATATTTCTATAACTAGAAACTACAACTAAAAAAAAACTTCGCCGCTCCAAACCGAGTCCAGGTCTCATGACTACCATTGTCCCCTCACCCTTCCTTGGCACCTCTACTTGTCATAATTTGGGCTGTTGCATCTATTATCAGTGAGACACTTACAAAGAAGCAAAAAAAAGAACTCACCGTACTCACGCACACACCTACACAAGTGTCCGAACTCTTCAGCTAGGCACTCACACACCTATGCAAATCTCTTCGGCTAGACAAGGTCAAAAATGGATGAGCCGAAATCCAAAAAGAGAGAATAAAACAACATACCTTCAAAAGAAACTTGAGATTTGTTGATGAGGTCCAGGGTATTGGGCAGCGAAGATGATGGAGGAAGGAAGACAAGAGACGTGGCAAATCGGCAAACAAATTAAAACCTTCAGTCACGTGATACAGTTGCTGATCATCACTCGTTGGAGTAACGACTCCCGAGTTACATAGTGAAGACCTCAGCGCTGTAGAACTAGGCTCGAGATAGCCTATTCCCTCATACTTTTTTTAATTACCTTTTGAGAGTAGACCAAGATTGTGCAAAAGAGTCTCCTGACTCAAGTAAGTACACTACTTACTGTAGCATTTCGTTCAATTCGGCAGGGGGTGTGACCTGTGACGGGTGGAACCATTTCGGCACTCCGGCAATTCACATTCGGGACCGTGACCTCTTGAGAAATTTCGGCATTTCTGAGCGGAAATTTCTATTTTGGGTGCTGATTTTTCACGGTCACAGCAAAAAATTTTCGGCAGGACCGGATTTTTGCTGTGACTTCTGTGACAATTCAGTCAATTCCTGAGGGCTGTGACCTGTGACTGCCGAATTGAACGAAATGCTACAGTATACAGACTATATAGTATACTGGGTAAGTATGGAAACGCAAATGCACATGAAAAGGAGTAATCTGGAGATTAGTTCTATACTAATTCTTACTAAGTACGCATTTTTGAATTTTTCTACCGTGTCGTTGTTGAGGAAAAGCTGCTGCAAAGTTCACCGTTCATAATGACAGGGACTTAGAAAGAATTTGATTGCGAGCTTGGTAATTTGGTCACGTGCCTGTATTTATTGTGTTTAGTTATTTTGACTCTGCAGGCTCGTTTGTAGCCATGATCAATGGCAGCTGCAGTTGGAAGAGATACTATAGTAAGCAATCATGCATTTTTTACTGGATTTGTTGTCAATAGTATTATTGATCCTGAATGATACTGAATGCTACACAATTAATAGCTGTTAATACTCGGGCTATATAAAAGCTGTGCAGCTTAACCGAGCCTACGCCTAGTCCACATATCAGCACCCCATTGATACCAGTGCTACGTAGTTGCCCAAGAGGCTCCAAAGCTTGGCAGTAATATAGATAGCTCCAGATATTTTGAGTGGTCCCTGCCGTAGCAAATTATTTTTTCCTGATGTAGATTCTGACCTATCACTCGAGCATGATATGTAGATCTGGTAAATTTGAGACACTTTTGGACTGGAAGACGACATGCGCGTCGATAATAATGATAAGAATCACGCTCATCAATGACTTCTCTAGAAATGTGCCCCAACAGATGTAGATCGCCTCGTCGAATTTCTCGGTACTTGAAGATTAAATTCATCAGTTAATTTCAGACTTGAATAACAATACAAACACGGACGCACATCATCAAAAATTGACCGTGAACCGGGGACACTAGGAGAGACAATGGAATCCAAATCCCCAGTGTGCACCTGATGATTGTGCGTATTCTGGTCTCTAGCAACAAAGTTGATGGTTTGGGCTTGAAATGAGCATTGAGATGCTTGAGGGAAAAATGTCGTCATTTAAAGTCTGCTGTCTTTGAGTGCAGGGAGAGGGGGTGGGTGGAAGTCGAGCACAGATAAGAAAGCTGTAGTGTAGACCTTAAATATATAGCTTGAGCGTCAAACGACGGCACAATGCACGACATATGATTTACATGATCAACAGCAATCATGGAGAAATTTTGGACTCGGTCTGATCATCTTTTGATGCTCACTGCCTTCAACGGGACGCAAATAGTCGCGAAGTATGATGCAAAATCAAGTACATATGAAGACTCAAGCGCTCATGCATCATGCACTATTGCAAAACAAAAACTAGTTACGGCGTAGCGCCAAAATACTCAATGCATATCCTGGTGAATACTGCGAATGTCTTTTTGGTCTGAGTTTGGTGTTGTAACTTATCGGTGGTCATCATCAATGCATCAACATCAACACTTATGCGCAGGACATTTACTTGGCCAGAGAGGCAACCTTTGTGTAAACTCGTGGCTATGTCAAAAGGAGTGCTATCCCCATTATAGCTAAATGAGCTGCTAAATTAGGTTGGCTCGAGCCTCGAGCTGCAGAGACTCGGAGACTCGGACTGAAGAGCCGGGACTTGCAGTAACGCAGTTTCGCCCTCAAGCAGTTGAGAGTGTGCGAGCGGTTTAATTTTCAAACTCCGCCAGACTCCGATCCGTGGTGGAACAGCTTACAGAGCAGTTTAGACTCGTTCCCAGTCAGTTGGTGATTTGATGATCCGTCGGACTTAGAGAAGAGGTGAGGAAAGGGAGAGGAATGGGGGGCTCATGGCGTATGTCTGTACATGGCATACAATAGGAAGTGGGCCATCGCTTCGCGTGGCAAGTACGAGGCCAGTCACACTTTCCATTGATTTTCAAACCTCGCCAGACTTTCCGAGTGGCAAAAGACTAAATGTCACTGGCTTGAAGTGCCGGTGACCCGGCGACTTTGTGAAAGACTGTGAATAACGGCAGCCGTGTAATATGACCTTGTAATAATGCTTACCTCATGACATCATCCAGTCTCGTAATTTGAATGTGATAAGATAAGGATTTGCTAAATGGGGATGCTGTTAGAATTGGAGTTTTATGTCTGGGACCACATAACATGGAGCTGGATAATTTGTATTGCGTTTGCGTTGAGCTCGCAGCAATCGCATAAGGTTGGTACATGATTTCTACCTACCTATATACTAGTAGAGATAAAGTAACTATGAGTATAGCACTATGACAATGTAACTATGAAGATAACAATGTATCTATGTACTACAGGTAAGTACAATGTATAGAACAAGGTAGCTATGAACAATAATAGAGACAATGAGTGTGGCTATATGTGGCTGTAGGTAGCTATAGATACTTTATGCAAGTAAAACAATAGTTATCCATGAAACTGATATCAAATATATATCATGAATTCCAACACTTCCCCTCAAACCTTTGTGAGTGAATAACGAGCGAAGAGTTTGCAATAAAATGGAATTCAATGTTTTCCTTCCCAATATAAATTCCTTCTCCAATGTGATAAGTTTCCTATTTTCTCCAATTTTGATTGTTGTAAATCAATGTCGTTACTGATTGTAATATCTTTGTAGCTGTTTCAACAAATGAATGGTGATGTGAATGGTGTCTGATGATGCCCAATGAAATGATGGAGTGTCAAGTTCTGCTGTGAATAAATGATGTCCTGTGATCCACATGGATATTCCTAGTTCTTCCTGATCCAAATAACAATGTGTCGATTCCCTGAGTAAATCCTGTGCAATTCCATATGCACTTCCCCTATAAACAATATTCCTGTGCAATTCCATATGCACTGCCCAATAAACAATTTCGTAGTATGCAACAAATGCAATATCCCCATAAACAAGTCCTTCTTGTTATGCATGTTTGGATTCCAAATAATCCTGCCTAGCCAAATCCTTTCAGTTAGAGAATCATGCAAGATCTCCTCCTGTGAGTACCAATACCAATGGTCTCAATGATGCAATTCCAATAGCATCTATATGTTACACATTCCAATGTGCTCCATAAAACAATAAAACATGACATGCAATTTAGCAGTCTGGGCATAGGCTTCCTGGGGTGTGGGCAAGGGGTCCTGGGGTTGCAAGGGGCCTGGGTCTCCTGATCTTGATGGATACGATGACAATAATGGAGAGCTGATGATAGGGAATATAATGAATCCATGGGTGACAACTCCTGTGCTGATGGCAACAGCTGTACAATAAATCCTGGGCAATAGAGCAAGGTGCATTCCGAGCACATAAACCTAAATCAAATAAAAGAGAGTGGTCCTGAAATGGCAGAGTGACATAGCCTAAGCATATTTTACAAGGAGCTTGCCTTGGATGCGATTGTGTTAGAATTGGAGTTTTATGTCTGGGACCACATAACATGGAGCTGGATAATTTGTATTGCGTTTGCGTTGAGCTCGCAGCAATCGCATAAGGTTGGTACATGATTTCTACCTACCTATATACTAGTAGAGATAAAGTAACTATGAGTATAGCACTATGACAATGTAACTATGAAGATAACAATGTATCTATGTACTACAGGTAAGTACAAGTATAGAACAAGGTAGCTATGAACAATAATAGAGACAATGAGTGTGGCTATATGTGGCTGTAGGTAGCTATAGATACTTTATGCAAGTAAAACAATAGTTATCCATGAAACTGATATCAAATATATATCATGAATTCCAACAGATGCACGTGGAATGCTAGCCAGCTAGAGTTAGTAAGGACAATTCCCTACCTCGTAATGTCCCGATTTGGACATGTGCCAACATATGCCATTTTCCTTATGTGGTGATGTTTTCCCATGCCTCTGGCATATGTCTGTTTTGTTTTTTGCGTACGAGTGATATGGGGATTTATATTACTTAGCTACATACTATGAGACCTTTATATGATGCAGTAGATGGTGTTTCTGTCTTTGTATCATGACTATTACAATTTATAACAGCCATATACATATAAGAAACTGAAAAAACTGATTTAGCACCACTTCAGTTGTCATTAAATTATTGCTCAACAATCTATCCAAATAATATCTTGTAATGGATATGAAATAGCCATCTATCCTTTGACTTTAGTGGACTATGCCTCTGGGTGAATGTGCAAAGCACAGAAGAATTTTCTTTATTCCATGTTAGCTATTTAAATATGAGCTCAGATAGCTTGGTAGTGTGTAAGAAAGAATACATAGCTACTGTAAAAGAGGTGGTCCTTAACTTTATTGTGTGTTCACTATGTATATGAGTGTGCGCGAAGCACAGGAAAAAAAAGAATGCCAAGAACTACATTTATCTTTTCACTGCATTTTGTAATGAAATGGGCCTGAATGAACAGACTAAACATTAAATATTGATTGAATCTCATGACTCAAAAACAAAAAATAACTTGGAAACATCGCTGATTTGTTTTATAGTATAAAACTTATATTGTGTTCATGCTAGATTGAACTCGAGGCCTGTTGGTGGTAAAAGAACGACATGCGATGCAACTAAACCACTACACTATATTGATCTGGACATGTGCCAATTTCGTGTGGACATATGACACTTGAAAAAACTTGATTAATGTACAGACATGTGCCATGAGCCGAATGGGGAAGTGGAGGTATGCTGTTTTGGAATTTGATTTTAGTTATTAAAGACATTGGGGGCTTGTATTTTTTGATAGAGCGTTAGGGAAGTATATTAGCTCTTATGTGTCTTTGATATTGCAACAGATAAAACGGAAACTTGAGACAAAGGACTTACGGAAGGAAACAAGAGTATAACACCTAATATGCGTCATTAAAAACATGTATATGCCTGACCACACCAGAAATCGATGATTTAATGGAGAAGAGATGAGGTCGATGCAAGGGGCCGTCATCGGGGAATGCCGAGTTTCCAACTAGGTCAAGGGTACCCTTTTGGGACGTGACACCTCCGTGACAATTACGCATGTAATCATGTTTTGTAATCAGCTCAACCACCGTCTTTGAGTCAGTATAGCCTGTATAGGCCAGTATAGGTCGTATTTATAGCTTTAGTTCTACTCTCATTGATGGTCAAACGTGCCCTCCTGAACGCCAGCAAATCTACTTTCCCCAAGGTGTAATCCTGTGGTCATTCAGAAGAAAAATGGAAACGGTGCTAACAAGAAAAAATAGGGATGATATGTACACCAGATATTATAAATTACAGTATTTTGATCTTTGTGTCGTTGAAAATTGTTGAAAATGAGCTCGAGAAGGCCTGCGATGGCGCGCTGACAATAGCATAGCGGCCGTGGGAGGTGCAAAAAGCGTGACACCCAAAATGGAAGGTGAGCAAGGGTATCCTTGACCTAGTTGGAAACTGGGCATTCCCCGATGATGGCCCCTTGGGTCGATGTGCAGATAGTAGCGTCGCTTATCAGGGTCTCGTTGCTACTGTAGCGATGAGACCCCAATAAGTGGTGGGACGGGCGATGTCTTGAGTGAAGGTGCCTAACGTTAGATTACTTCCGGAGAAACAAAAAGGAAAGGAAGGGGGTAGGGGTTAGGAAGATGATGTATGGTAGAGAGAGAGCGGTACGCACTGTAACCAAGCATGACTGCTAGAAACATGACTCGACTTGTAAATCGATGCATAAGTTGACCTAGTTTCCCTACAAAAAAAACAATACACATTCTCAGCATACCTACATGGTTTATTTCCTTTGCCAGTAACACTCACCTTCTCGTACCTGGCCCTAATCAACCATCCCACTACCACGTTCTTCACTCCAAACCCAAACACAATCGGGAGCTGCGATACCGCTATATACCCATACCTGTACGGATCCGTAAAAATATTCGTGTTCTGAAAAGTCGGAAATGCGAGGACAGCCAGATATATTGTCATCGTGGATACGTGAAAGGTTGATACGTCGGGGGAGGCTCAACGACAGAGAAATTTGAGAACAGGGCAAGGTGCGAGGAGGAATGAGGTTCTCTTTAGTACCGAGATCGAGATGTCATTGGTACGAACCGCAATTAACGTGGGTGTCGTGTGGAGAGGTTCTTGAGACTTGGTAATACGCGGCACGATAGATGTCATAGTAGTTGAAACGAGCAGCAATTATTTGTTGTTGACGACTGGCACCAGCTCTACCACTATGCTGGCTGCATTTGTACAAATTGACTCGGAAACGCTCCAGGAACGAGTGAGGGCACGGGGAAGATGGAGGCGGACGACGAAGAGGTAGAGGGAGATGAGGATAAGGTGGTGTTGTAGGCGATGGTGACCGCTTGGAGTGGTGTAATCGAGGTAGTACTTATCAGCGTTATAGAGGGAAGGATGGACGGCATTGTCTGAATAGTATTATCAGCAGCAGACGAGGCCGAAGACATGATCTGTTTCCTCCTTGATAAAATTATAGACCGCTAACCCTCATAAGTGCTCCGGATTCCTGCCAAAGCTGATAGAGATCATAGACCAGAGCTACAGTTAACGAAGGAAAGGCCAAAATGTGCAACAAGGATAGTCACACATTGTGAACTCGGGATTTGTGGGGGCAAAGCTGAAAGTCGAGCATAG
The DNA here is from genome assembly GCA_004369135.1 of Dendrothele bispora CBS 962.96. Classification (NCBI taxonomy): domain Eukaryota; kingdom Fungi; phylum Basidiomycota; class Agaricomycetes; order Agaricales; genus Dendrothele; species Dendrothele bispora. The sequence continues at coordinate 37,360 of ML179504.1, forward strand.
TTCGTGATACTTATAAATACCGCGTTTTTTCCCAGCACGACGAGAATGTAGCCACGTGTGATCCTCCAGGGACATCCGACAGCTTCTTCGCAACTAACACGTCGACGTAGACTTTGGCTGTCCTCTTTGTTCCCTATACTGGTACATGCTAGTATGAACAGGTACAGATAATTCTAATAACACACGTTTCTTTCAATACTAATGTCAATCCAAAAAGAGGACAATATTCCTCTCATGGTTGCTGTTGCAGTTGTAGTCCAAGGCTTGGACCATGGGATTACCAAATGCTCGTCAACCCAAGGGGTAGGCGGGACAAAAATCCCGGACATGGGGGGTCCCCCGGAGGGAGGAAAAAAAATGCGCGTCTCTTTTGAGCACTTTCCGTTCATGGAAACTCATCGATCATCGTTTGTTTACTGTTATAATTTCGTTCTCGTACACGGCCGAAAATATGCCAAGAGCCTTCTTCTCGACCCAAACTCACTCCCAACGGCTTTACTGAGCAAAATGCCAGCTGTCCTAAGGTGGCTATTGTTTTTTTCTTTCCCCCATCCATCCTTCACCCTCATTTTCCCACACGTCGGCTGTCATCTTTGTGTTCTTTGTTTTGTCCTATACTAAGATAAATAGCTCGAGGACCAGTCCTGCCAATTCCAATTTCGATTTGGAAATCCTGTGGTACTGCATACGTTGACTATTGATTGAAATTTTAATTTGGCAGCGACTTTGAGTTTAAGATGCTACTACAATCGGGACTGGAAAGACTTTGACGAAGACAAGAGGAGGGATTTGGTGAGTACGAGATTTTCATTCATATCACTTTCTTCCTTTGTTACTCATACTACTAAAAGAGTTGATATCGTTGCTTCCACTACTTCCTTTCTACATCTGTGCACATACACCACATACATCACAGATCCAACTCTCCCAATTGGGTTTTGTTTTTTTTCTTGAACCCGGAGTCTTCAAGTTATTTACTCCTAATTTGACAATCTAAGTTAGAGATGTGCTTGCTCCCTTTTACATTTTTTGATTGTCTAATTCTCAACGTTTCGTCCCGTGCATCTCACATATCACCTTTCGTCAGTTTTCTGCTATACTGTAGAATTTCGTTCAATTCGCGTGTCACGCATCACGCACTTTGTCAAAATGCGCGAATATTGGGTGGTGTTCTCAGTAACGGTACCTCATGAGTGAAATCCTTACCAAGTGTGTCACACTCACAAATTTTCTTTTGCACAGTATCAAAGTTCTATGTTTTTTTTTGTACTTGATATATTAATTACATGGGGACAGATATAAGAATCAAGTAATGAAGGCAAGAGGAAGGCCTTCTCTGTCCTATACCAGTCTGAAAATTGTCAGCAAAAAAGTGAATTTTTTGTTGGTCACACGTCACAATGCCCTATGAGTGAAATTTATATTCGCTCAAGTGTTCACGGTAACGGACCTTGAGCGAATTGAATGAAATTCTACAGTATTCCGTGGCATCACTTATTTTGTTCGAAAATAACAGTGCAGTCAACCAGTGGAATCACATTCAACGAGGTCAGTCTCTAAGGCGGGCTGCCATGCTACCCAGACCTGTGGTCATAGAGAACCCTCAAATGTGGGCACAGGTAAAGACAAGGAGTCGGTCACAAAATGTCTCGGTCTCGTTCAAAATCACAGTCTAATTCTGCTTTGTCGGCCATGCTGAGAAGCATGATTAGATGAAGTACAACAGTGGCAGCATTGAAGACCACGCGTCAGCCGAGTTGAGTTGTAAAATTGACTGCAAGAAGCAGACCTACGTCGGCAGTTGTTACTCCTTCTACTGGGGGAGCTCTATTGCAGGTAGAGGGAAAGGGCAAGGGCCAAGGCGCTGAGAGAGCGGACGTGGGGCGATTGAGAATGAAGGGCGAAAGGATGGAGTTGGGAAAAGGGTGTTGGTATGTTTTTCCTTGTTGAATTTCACCTTTTAATGCATCCATTATCTTGCAACTTGCTGTCACTTATAAATAATACACACCAACAAAACATTCAAGAAGAAATAATGCGATGTGACCCCTGGTTACCCAGTATAACCCATGTTACCGTGACACGAAATGATGACAGGAATATCAAAGGGTACTGTGAATGATAACATATCATCATTTCATGTCACAGTAACATGAGTTATTTCGCATTCCAAGGATCGTATTAGGTAGCAAGGAATATTTCAGGTAACGTAGAATATAAAAGGTAGCCAGGCTTGTATGAGATTATGTAGGATATAATAGGTAACGGGCGTAATATTTGTATATATTAGGTTATGCGGAATATACTGGGTAACGAGCAGATGTATGAGGTTCTGCTCATCATATTGGGTAGTTAGCATAATAGCAGATTCAATACAATATGATCATGAGCCATGGCAAAGAAAATATATTAAAGGTACAGTAGCAGCAATACAAGAGAATGAGACAAGAACTTAAGGTACGCAACGGCAAAGAGGCATAGGAAACAAGCAAGAAAACGCACACAAACATCCACGGATAATCCAAAAGAATAAAAACGAAGCCAGAGAGTAATGTAAATGAAAATGACGAGTTAAGGCGTCGAAGTCAAACCGGCACTAACAACACCAGCACAGAAGCCAAAGCCTCACCAAAAACGGGGCTGTAAGTCTTGGCATAATGTCTAGCATATGGATGGAGAACATTTTCGTGAGCAGCAGAGCTGATTGAAGCTCAATGAGAAGTTGCGCCTTGAGGCATTCCACATGGAAAAGAGGGGATGGAGATTGTGTTGAATTAGGCCCGGAGAAATAAAGGCTTAGACGACGGAGGGGGCAAAAGACAGATAGGCAGGGAACCCGTTGCAAACGCACAAGGGTTCAGATCTCAATATTGACACTATATAAGTACATACAAATAGGAGATACGCAAGGGACCTGTCAATCGTAGTATAGTAAAGCTGTAAAGTATAGAACGGCCGGTGATTAAATAATTAAAAGGAGGTATACAATCGGTGTCGGAAGTGCACCACGATTATGAATCCCAACAGATTGGAACGGTGGGATCTTGCTTCACGACGGAGATATGAGAAAGAGATGTCGATGAACTGTCGGCAAAAAAAGAGATGAATGCATATCTAATCTAGTGAAAACGTCAACGTTAAAACATCAGCTCTCGAACACACCAAATTAAAAAAAAATGGAGATGTGTCAACGCATACTGAATAGAACTCCAACGCCATCCAAAAGTGAACGCTGCATACGTGGCGCAGAACGTCTGTCGGCCAACGTCCTTCATCCCTCTTGTCTGACTCCAGATACGCAGGTCGCACATAACACCTGACTCGGTTCGCGGGAAGAGGTCAGCGGTTTGGAGAATAATGAGTGACCCACAGAAAGTACAGAGTTGGAGGATGCAATGCTAATTGTGCATCGGTTTTGTTCAAGTCGAGAGGGAGAAAATTCGGGACATCTAGTGGAAAAAAACGCGCATATACCCGGCCCACGAAAAATGAGACATACGCCCGAGAACTAAATGATGAAGCCCAAACCTAATGCATACAGCTTATCGTTGCTTCTGTCAGCAGTATGTTCTTCAAGAGTTTGTCGAGGCATAGTGTTGCACATGACTCGACTCGACTCCGGCTAGTTGACGAGTCGAGTCGATTTTTAGTCGAGCCGAGTCAGACTTAATGACTCGTGACTTTGGCAACTTCAAGTCACTTGAGCGAAATTGAGTCATCAGCTGAATAAATCACCCTTTTTTGGTAATTGAGATGTAGTACGCATCTGAATTACCCGTTTTGGTAATAGTTACTCATTTTGGAAGCATTAAATTCTATTCAATAACATAGTCACATATTAATAAATCAGCTACATAGGCGACTCGGCTGACTTAACTGACTCGAGTCGACTCCGGAGTGGAGTCACCGGATTTGGAGCCGGAGTCAACCGGAGTCGAGCCAAAGTGAGTCATAGCCGAGTCTCGGCAACACTATCGAGGCACGTTACGACTGGCTGGAGAGTGTCGACACCAGAGGAGCTAGGGATGGATGGGCATTAGTGTTGCCGAGACTCGGCTATGACTCACTTCGGCTCGACTCCAGTCGACTCCAGCTCCAAATCTGGTGACTCCACTCCGGAGTCGACTCGAGTCAGTTGAGTCAGCCGAGTCGCCTATGTAGTTAATTTATTAATATCTGAATATATTATTGAATAGAATTTAATACTTCCAAAATGAGTAAGTATTACCAAGACGGGTAATTCAGCTGCGTACTACATCTCAATTACCAAAAAAGGGTGATTATTCAACTGATGACTCAATTTCGCTCAAGTGACTTAAAGTTGCCATAAGTCACAAGTCATTGGTCCGACTCGGCTCAACTAAAAATCGACTCGACTCGTCGACTAGCCGGAGTCGAGTCGAGTCACGTGCAACACTAATGGGCATGATGATGGAAGTATAAGACAAAAGAGGGCACGCGTCACGGTGACCGGTTAAAAGCCAGTGTCAAGTCACGTGACCATATACATAGACGCGTCAAGTTAAAAGCTGTACCCGTTTCCCGCATTCACTGACGAGTCTGTTTCCCTTATCTGTACGACCTTTAAGAAGCATTGCAAGCTCTCTCAAACACCCGAACCTGGCTGTAAGATTGAACGGGCAGATGTAATGCCGTAGCATATTTTTTTAACTTTGTAGCCGCATTGAAAAGTCTTGACTCTTCTATATTACTACTTTGTTGAATTGTTTTTTTTTTCGATGTTGCTACAGCCTGAGATGGCTGTATTCCCATTTTAACTTGCTGTTATGATACTGCTAAATCATAACAGATTGTATCCTTGCTGTTATTGTATTGTCAAATTATAATAGATAACAGAGTGATATATTGTGGTAATATACCTCTGTTATCCGTAATATATTCATGTTACTGTAACAGAGGGTTATAACCCGTAATATTCCTATTGTATTCTTCCATTATTGTAACCTGAGGTCACATTCCAAAGCTATAGTAACATCTGAATGACATTCATGTTACATACCCCTATTATTGTAACATAGTGTTATATCATCCGTTACCCATTATATTTTCTTGCATGTTTTGTTGGTGAGCCTCTGCTTTGAATTGAAACAGTTCCACTGGCTATATGTATGTCATACACGATACCAGATGAGGCCCATGGAAGATTTTATATAAGTAGTACTCAAAATTAGAGAAGGATCAGAAAGAATTTGCTGTATAAATATACTTACCGATTTAGGAAATCTGAGAAAAGCAAAGTGGCCGTTGATAAGTGAGCTTACCATTAGGATCAACACCCCTAGATATATGACAACAAAGTTAATCCTACACACATCAAATTTTCAGACACCAGCTTTTCTGAGTCACATTTCATATTATGCTCCTCATGTATTTTCTTCCATTCATCACCATACCAAGGTCACCTTGAAAAGATTGGCTGACTCCGGCATTTTCAAAGTACGGAGGTATCACTGTGTGAGTAATATTGTCATTTCTGGTAATGTCACGGTAATATACATAAGAATATAGTGGCAGAAAAGTGGTCATCTTCAATCAGATTGAACCTCTTCTACATCTGTTGGACCTGCTTAGACCTGGCTTTACTCCATCACCAGCATAACAATGAGACCAATGGAAAAGACCCTTAGGTGGAGATCCTAGGCCGAGTGTACCCTGCCATGTACTTAGGTTATAATCTGGGAGGAATCCATACAACCATAGCCTTGCAGAAAATTTTGGTCTCCAACAACAGTCAAAGCACAGATAAGTTTCATCCAATGATTTTGTGAAAAGCTCACTTGGAACTGAAAAAAAGATAGGGTAGTCTGATATTGTGTTTGCGACCACATCAGAAAAAATTGATACTGTCAAATAATTCCAAAGTTAAAAACATACGTGGAAATTGTGGTAATGTGTTTTGATGCATATGATCCATAATCCTGCCTTGAGTGTCTTGACAATCACACAAAACATCTCCATTCTTATCTGGAGACTCATTTAGTTGTTTTAATACAATTTTATTAGAAATGACATCACAATACTGAATACACACCTGGTTCGGTCCTGACATCTGACCACATAATGTCAATCAAAGGTAATCCATACCTCTGAGCAAATTCTTGTGTAGAAGGATTGTACCCTCTAAGTGAATGGAAATGTCTTGTAGCCTCATGTTGATAATTTTCAAATGTTTGCAGTTCAAGGTCAACTCCTGGGGTCAATTCTGGCAGCCCAAGAGTATCAGTGACCCTTCTTGACAGTGGGCAAGATCCATCTGGATCAAATGACCAGTAATAAAGATCATTCTCATCATTCCCCCAACTGATACCTATTCCAGAAGGATGGCTGGCAGTCACTGGAGCAATGAACAAGAAGATTTTACGGAAATTAGGGTCTAAGAGGGAGTGATGGTTTTCATGTCCTGGGCAGAGGCGGAAAATTACTCTATGGAGCAGTGCTGAAAGATTGGATAGATCAGTAACCATGATTCAATGTAAAAAGTTCAGCTTTCAAGTATTCAAGTTTTATCATTTAAAGCTTACCAGCTCTTTTTAAGATATCCTCATATAGGCCATTGACTGTTTCAGAAATATACTGTGCTTGTGACAACCAAGCAGCAGAAAGCCTTTTCTGATCATCCCAATTGACACCAACTCTCATAGAAATCTCAGCTCTCTGCCTGTAATCAGAATGACCACATTCCGCAACTGGAAACCAGAAATATGGCCAACACTGATCATAAGAAATTCTATTGGACATAGTTAAATTTTGCTACTTTGGAAAAGAGATAAGATTCACCTGGTCCATCCTTTTAAAACTGTCCTATTTGACTCGGATAGGCTATCTCTTTGGCCGAGATGCTTTTCTGCCTCTGCCCACTTTCCTATCTCAATTGTAACTTCCACCATCTTTTCTGTAGTTGTGAATATGTAGGAAGAATGTAGTGGCTCCTGATCAGCTATCCTGTATTGCAGATTTTTGAATTTTCCAAACACGATCAGAGATCCAGTTGGAGTGGTACTTGTTATGGCAGCTAGTGAAATTGGTTGCATGGGACTGTAATCAAATGATTTCCACCAAAATCTACTGATTGATATCATGTCTGTTTGAAAGGCCAACTCTGCAGATGTGTCCTCTGTTGACCAATTTAGATGATGGGACAGAACAGAGGAATCATCATCATATGAAGCTACAGGCAAAGGACTTGGTGTGAGCTCTTCTGTAATTGCCCTACCAAACTCCAAGGGTTCACCCCCACCATTTTGAACGGAGTACATCGGTGAGATACAAAATAGTCCTGTATCGGGTTGAAGAAACGCCACACTTAATGGCTCAAAATACCGCATGGAAGCTCAGTCAATATATCAACCCATTAGATACAAGATTTACCTCAAACCATATGACAGAGCCATCGATCAATGACGAGAACCGATCATCAAATCCAAATCCAAAAGGGTAGATATCTTTTCTCTAAAACGGACGTGAACTTCACTGGGCAATATGATTCCCTTGAAAAACTTACAATGCGTTGTGCAATATAGCATCGTATAATTGCTGAACCGTTTTTCCAGAGCAACCTCACAGGAATGGGATCTGTCCAATAGCTGAGCTCAAAGCTGCTTCAGACACAATTCAACTGACCATTGTAGAATATAAGACTAGGTAAAGAAAAGTTCAGACCAAAAAGATGTGCAACATTGGGGTTACTAATATGGTGAAACAGTTAGTGCAGCACAGAATAGTCAAGGCCTGAAAGCCTTACTGATTTGAGGAAAAGAGTAAGAAATCCCTTTCCCAAGCCTTTGCCATTGAAATCATAAACAGGGTTACTGATGTTTAAGAGGGTAGAAACTTACAACTCGAGCATCTCTGCCTTCATAGACAACCGCAATACTGCCTGGCAGATCTTGACCAATCACTTGAGCACGATATGCAGATCTGGTAAACACCAGACGTTTGTCTGGGACACAGGAGTGTAGCGTCCATTGACAATACTGAGCATCCTCATTGATGACTTCTTTAAAAATCTGTTGCAGAAGACGAAGATTGCCTCGGCGAACGATTTGGTACTTGAACATGGACAAAGTTAGTATTCTCGAATCTAGGACAGAGCCTAACCCAGACAATGGACTGACCTCATCAAAAATTGACTCTCTAGCAAGAGCAATAGGTGGGACAATGGAGTCTGAGTCCCTAGTGTACACCTGATGAATGCGAGTGTTCTGGTCTCCAGCAACAAAATTAACGGTATTGCCTTGAATCGAGAAGTGAGACGCATGAGGGAAAAAGGCTGACATCTCCTAGCTAGTGTGCAAGGAGGATAATAGGAGTGGGGCTCGAGCGCAGCTACGAAGGCTGTAGAGGGGTACTTAAAACAAGGCGCATTCAGCACAGCACGAGCCAACCCCATTGGTACAAAGGACGAATTTAAGCACGAATGGCATCCTCTTTACTAACTTTTGTGTTCTTTCAAGAAATCTTGTATACACTCCGCAGCAACCCCATTTAATGTCGATCCACTCCTTGGCGACGTAAAAAATAAACAGCTTCTTTTCCCGTCATCGTAATTATGATGCGTTCTATCTTGATGGCCATTAAAAGTTCTGCAACATGTATAATCCAGCGAATGCATCGGCGTTGAAAGAGACCATATTTAATCGTTGTTACAGCACATCATTGTCTGCCGTCACTTCTTTCTGTGAAGCATGGCGCTCGGATGCTCTCCGTTCTATGGGTTATTCCTTTCACTGGCCAGATGCAATCATTTCATTCCTACCGCAACTCCCACCCTCCACCCCCTGCTAGCCTGGTTCACGGCCCGACTGAATAACACACAACTCGGAAATTTCCTCCCACTTTTCCCACTAGGCACGGCCAGCTCAGTCTAATACTGTCGCTACTTAAGAATATACGTTGTCGTTTGATCAACAGAAATCGTGTACAGCCTCTGACTCTTAGACCATTTTCTGATACTCGGGACTTTGAAAAATATAATTGTTCAAACTTAAAATGAGTCATTAGTACATGGAAGCTCAGTAAATAAAACATTTTCGAGCCTGGTCTACCCAATAAGTGGTTTTGAATCCTTTACATTTCTTCTTCTCAACGTTCTATCCGAGTATTTACTGACGTAGTTCCGTGACAATATAACCTTTGTATATCATACACCCCGCTCAACAAACTATCAAAGCGAGAACATTGCACTCCAGAGTGGCATTCGATTAACCGCACTGTTCACTCACTGTGAGACCGAGTTTGTCATGCAATCTCCGAATGTCCTCTCTTCAACATTCGAACTATGTATATCGTGTTGAAAGGAAAGGTTTTTGTCTCCGCTAACTGGAACAACTCTCCTATCCTATTCTATCCTGCCGTGACAGAAAAACAGTTAGGGTTTTACTCGACAATACCACAGGACTTAGAGTCTCAGAACAAATACAACTGTAACTGCCGCAGTGATCACTACGTCTGATGCATTCTCTTCATGAAAGGGACGATAAAATATTCTGACTTCTTGTGGGATATGTCTATCAGTATATAGAATGAACACCCTCAGGTCTCTGCTTTGAACCTAGCAATATTTCGAAGCCAGAGCTTCACTCGTGCCGACCTTTCGCTACTTATGTTAATGTACTCTCTACCAAAATTGAAACACTTAGTTGAAGTATACGTAACTACATGAAAATGAATATGCATAATAAAAAGCATACAAGAGTTTTCCTGTCTACCTATGCTTTAGTTTAATCTTTAGTAGCGTCATCAAATGCTGATTGAATGGCCCTCGTCATCGCATCCACATCAGCTGTCACGTTAATCTTCAAAAAAATTCAATGGAATTGAAAGACTTCAGGACACAATACACCCAAAGATCTGTTGGTATTGACGCACCATATCGAAGCCTTCTTTAGCCCGTTTGGATGCCTGAGTTCCTGAAGTGCAGAACATGGCACTTGAATTATTACCATGAGCGTCCGTGTTCGAAGTAAAATACAAGACAAACAGCACATACCACTTCTTTCCTGCTTTATGGCAGACTTGTAGAATCCTTTGAACAATCTTCTCAACCTCAGGATGAAGATCCGGAGATGGAGGTGGGTAACCGAGAGCGATAGACAAATCATAAGGCCCAATGAATATTCCATCTAAATCCCATGTACACCAGAGATCAAAATCAAGCAGTCTTGTCGAGTCAAAAGAACTTACCTATGCCTTCAACCCCAATAATTCCTTCCATATTCTCTACCCCTTCTTTCGTCTCAATCTGTACCATTACAACGATATTCTCGTTTGCATTCTTCAAGTACTCCATCGCTGAGATACCCCAAGTATCGTGTGTATACGAACTTCCGAACCCTCTCCTGCCAAGAGGTGCAAATCGGGCGTCTTGAGCGATTTCACGGGCTTTTTCGACGGTTCCTACCTAAAATTATAGAGAATTTTTATTGCGTATAAATATATCAAGAGAAACGTTCAAGAATCAAGTGGTTATGAGTGAACTTACCATCGGAACCAATACTCCTGAGATAGACCACAAAGTCAGTTCCTATACACGCCTTACAAGGATTAGAATCTCGACACTTACCTCTCGCCCCCGCATCTAAAGCGTACTTAATCTGCCATCCAACCCCAGTACTCGCCCCCGTCGCTGGAATCCTCACCAACGTACTCGGTCCTCCTCCCCCAACCGAGGTTATAGCCGAGATCAACTCATGTGCGCCCGGATTCAGTCCAATCAATCCATGCTCACAATCGAGCATCAACCAGGACATTGTGTCAGGAGGGCATGCTTTAGCTATAGCTCGAGCGTGGGTGAACGAGGTAGAGGTGATCCAGGCTCCGAAAGCAGGTTTGTTAGCCTTAAAGGCTCTGATAAGGGAATGGGAGGTCATTTTTCTGCTTAACGAGATCTATGAGAGAGAGGGACGAGAGCAGGAAGGAATGAAGGGAAAAGTAAACGGAAGGCGCTCCTCTTATACGTATACCCTGGATGAGATCATACTTCCATGTTCACACCAGTTTTGTCCAGTAGTCTATTCAAGGCACTTCCAACAACCACCAATACGAATGATAGCCAGTGGAAAATCGGAAAATAGTTGGTCTAATAAGTGCTCGTCAAGCTCGTCTCCCTGTCTTAATCGCGTACATTAGTGCTTGTGAGCGGAAAATCGGAAAATAAATAGATAACTATCGTGCGTCAGCCGAAACTTCCGGAAACGGACATTGGTTAAGTATGGTACCAGCCCCGAGATTTCCATATGTGGCGCATGGACGGCACCCCATTTTCATATAAAACCATATTGAAGAGTAAGGCTGAGAAAGGTACCGGAAAGCAACGTTTTATTGTATTAAGCTTATTTTTCCTTCTTTCCGAAAGACGTGACTATCACCCGCGGTGTTCATCTGGAAACAAAACCGTTTATTTTCAAACTTTACATGCTACTTGAAAACCAACAAACAGACAACCCCGCAAAATCGACTCGTGTTTTTACCGAAAAGATGTCCCAATTGATGAATGCGTAGCTATTACACCAAGTAACCGGTGAAAAGGTACAGCTGAGGAGGCGATCACGCAGAAGCGTAAGCAGCCTGTGCTTTGGCGAAAGCAGCATTCACGGCGGTTTGGATAGATTGAGCTTGCGACTTGAGGTCAGCCTATAATGTCAATACGTGTAAGAAATGTGTTCAAAATTGACCGAGACAAATTCCACGCACCGGCGCTTCGTTAATCAAAGAAGTTTCCAGGGCCTCGGTAGCAGTCGTCAGTTGAGCAAGATCTTGCTTGACCAAACCACTGACACCTCCCAAAGGAAGAGCATCGAAAGCGGGTTTCTTGGCCACGATAGCGTTCAAAGCGTCGATAATGGTTGGTTCGAAACCGTTAACGATGCCCAAGATAGTTTGACCGTCAGCCTCGGAAACGCCAGTCGTGCCCTGAAATATTTAAATTTAGGTTAAAAGAGTATACAAGAAAGCTGGAGAGGCGTTACCTGAACATCGGTATTCGCGGTGTTCACTGAGCTAACAAGGTTCTGCGCAGCAGTGTGGATGGCCTGGACAGGTAAACGTTCTGTGCTCAGCTTGGAAACCCTTTTTTCATACAAAATAACTTACCAGGGCTGCTGTCAAGCTTCCACCAGAGTTGGGGAAAGCGTTAATGCTGTTGTCGAGGTTGGTCACTTGAGTAGCGATGTTTCTCAAATCAGTCTCGACCTGAGCGACAGTGCGTTTCAAGGGGATTGCTACAGCGACAGCAGCAACAGAGACAAGGATAGCGAAGAACTTCATTGTGTGTTGGACGTTACTGTTGACGAGGCAAGCTGGGGGTTCTTTGTCGAGAAAGAGTGTAGCAAGGTAGAACAACCTGAGGAAAGAAAAACATGAAATTCCAGTCCCATTTTATACTTGTGCGTGTCCCCCAACATTTAGTGAAAATCATTTCCATTCTTTCATTCATATGCATTAGATGGTTCCATTCCGAGACAATCTCGCGAAAAATAGAAAAGATGACCACCATCACAACATCCCAGCCAGTCGATTTCCACAGAGCTAAAAATTGGACACCTGATCTAATTTAATGGGAAAAGATGCATTCAAATCGGGATCTCCTGACACTCTTCATCTTCCAAAACGAGCTTCTCATCAAGATGGAGACCATGAAGTAAGATTCAAAAAGACACGTAGCCTATTCGACGCAACGGTGCGTCGAAGGAGTGTATGGCATAACGATGTGCTTCTGCATCGACAATAGTCTAGTTAACCTCACCGAACAAACAGAGGAACTTAGCTCACCTCTTCCTACAAGTCGTACTCGTGACTAGAATCCGAAGCATCGTCACCGGAACGTATTTCGGATCCAAACACCTACCACAAACTACCAATCACCTGAGAAACGAAGCAAGAAGCATGAACAAAACCGCATGCGCAACACTCTCGAACATCAATTTCTAGGGACGTGGAACGTTCAAGTACGGAACAAACAACGCGAACGTGGGAGGACCAAGAAGGTCGCAATCCGTCGGGTTTCTCGCGCAAACTGTCCTTATGACTTGGATCCTCGACTTGTGCTTCTCGGCTCCTCGTTAATATTTCGCCACTCTTTATTTTGGGCGGTGTAAACTTGCAAGGCCACTACAAGAAATGGAGCTATACCTGCGGCTGCAATTATCGGATAATGGACTGCCAGACGCGACTGTAGCCGGTCGACATTAGACCGTATTCAATGCAGGACATATACTTAGATGCAGTATAAGTAGACTACAAAACCTTGATCAGATAATTATAGTAAGACTCACCTTAATTAGTATATGCCAATCTGCGCAATGTCTATCGTGGATCTACTATAGTTCTACCATATGAGAAAGTCTTTCGAGTCACTGCCAATGTCTGAATCCCCTCAACGAGTTATGACAAAAAAGAAATTCATGATGAGCAATCGTGATGCATTTCAATATTTGATCTTGAAACTTCTACCGTTGAGGAGTGCCTCTTTACCATTATTCGGTGTAGTAATCGTGTACAAAGTCCTCACGATCGAAACTTGAAGACAGTAGATTTTATCATCATATGCGAACACTCCATCATATGCGAACACTCTTTAATTTAAACACCAAACCGGAAGTTCAAAGACTCGTGAACATTAGTCTTTAAAGTCCTCTGAACCTGTACAAGATACCAGAAAGCAACATTCACCGATCTCTCTTAGAAATGTGGCTATCACGATGCACGGCGAGTTTATAGAAATTCCTTTGACATACCACAAGAAAGCCCAACAAGATGTAACGCAAGATCAGCCTAAACTTCATTCGAAATTGGTTTTTATAGATAAGTAACAATTTCATAAATATTTAATGAGCTAGAGACGACAGTTCTTGTCCGTGTTCCACATATGCCACGGGATCCGAAGCAAAATTAAATCGCGAAAACTTGCCGTTATTTCCAGTTGCCGCGAACTATTATGTCGTTTTTTGTGCTGGCAGCACACTTTCAACGTGACATGTGACAAGCCAGAAATTGCGAACTTCGTTCCACACCCGCAAACTCAATATTCAGCAGCAAATCTCTTAAGACCATCTTTCAAACTCATATGTTCTGATTTATCTTATATTAGAGACGTTGTTAATTTTTTTAAATCTGTGACACAATGCACATTACCATCCAACTTGCCTCCATAGATTTTTCACCATGTCATCATGAACAGGAGTACTGGCAATACTGTAGTAGTGTTTAGTGTATGGACATGTGCCATTAATCCATTCAAGCCCATTTCATTAAAATGCAAAGAAAAGATCAATGTAATTACCAGCATCTTTTTTTTTCTTCTGCCCTTTGCACACACAGTGACACACTCATGCACATAAGTGACACCTCATCAGGTAAAGGACCCCCTCTTTTGTAGTAGCTATGTCACATCCTTTTCTTACAGACTGCTGTCTGAGCTTGTGAGTACATACTTAAAAAAGAATAAAGAAAGTTTCTCTGTACTTTGCACATTGACCCAGAGACATAGTCCACTTAAATCATAATAGTCAACCATTATTTTATGCCCACAAAACTATTGATTGAATGTCAATCATTGAGATAGTGCCAAATCTGTTTTTTCAATTTCTTACATGCATATAGCTATTATAATTGTGAGGTAGAAAGAAACACTACCTACTGGAGTCATCATATGAAGGTCTTATAGTATGTAGCTAAGCAAAACAGACACTAATGTCACTCACAAGCTTGCAAAAAACTGGACAGACATATGTTGGAAGCATGGAAAAATGTTGCTATGCAAGGGAAATGACATATATCTGGCATATATGGTCATGGTCCTGATTTGAACATATACTAACATATGCCATGAGCTAAAAAAGTTCGCTACCTGAACAAGTTTGCGGATGAGCCGGAGTTGCGATTTTGGATGTGTCACATGTCACGCTGAAAGTGTGTTGCCGAGGTCAAAAAATGACATAAGAGTGTGCGGGAACTAAAAATAACGGCAAGTTTGCGTGATTTAATTTTGCTTCGGATCCCGTGGCATATCCACATGCTGGCTAATGATCCTCCTCCATAAATCAAGCATAAGCGGCTTGAGCTTTGGCAAAAGCAGCGTCCACGGAGGATTGGATATCTTGGGCTTGCGACTTGAGGGAAGCCTATAACAATGAAATTAGTACAAATAAGAAAACAATTACTTAGACATTTAGCCGTCGAAGGACATTGAAAAAACAACTTACCGGGGCCTCACTGATCAAAGAAGTTTCCAAAGCCTCAGTAGCAGTGCTCAATTGACCAAGGTCTTGCTTAACAATGGAACTGACCCCACCCAAAGGAAGGGCATCGAAAGCGGCTTTCTTGGTGACAATGTTGTTCAAGGAATCGATGATGGTCGGCTCGAAATTCTTTACGAGGTCCAGAATGGTTTGACCATCGGAATCGGTAACACCGGTCGTGCCCTGGAGATATGTAATTTCAGACTCGGCGTTGATCAAGTACCGCAAAGAGTCATTACCTTGACATCAGTGTTGGCCGTGTTCAATGAAGTGACGAGTTTCTGCGCAGCAGTGTGGATGGTCTGTACGTTATGAATGATTTCTAATTAGCAAAGCAATTATTTTTGATTTCTGCCTCTACAAGGACATACCAAAGCCGAAGACAAACTTCCTCCAGAATCAGGGAACGCTTTAATGCTGTTGTCGAGATTGTTCACTTGAGTAGCGATGTCTTTCAAGTCAGTCTCGACCTGAGCCACAGTACGCTTCACAGGTGACGCAACAGCAAGAGCAGTAACAGTAACGAGAATAGCGAAAAACTTCATTGTTCGTTAGATGTTTAAGCTTGGCGAATAAAGCTGGAGGTTTAGTAGAGAGAGAACGTAGTAAGTCTGGAATTGACCTGACGAAAACTCACCAAAGCTCCTCTTCATTTTATAATTTTCAAGTACCCCAGGTGTCAGTGCAAATACTAGTTACCGTAAGAAAGTCCTCCTCCCGTTCCTCCATTCCATTCATGCATGATTCCATGCCAAATACCAGAGCATTTCGAGAAAAAAAGAAAAGTAAAAAGCAATCCCTACAGTAACCCGCTCGATCGAGGCGATGTAAAATTAGACACACTGATTTGTTCGAGAATGACAGTTGAAGCCATTCAAAAATCAATGCCTTTTGACACTCTTCATCTTAGGAGAAGTGGTGATGCTGAATGAAGGTACCCAAAAATCAACTCGTACAAACGACGGCTTGCTCGAAAGAGCATAGCATTGGAGTGCTCCAACAGCAACAACCGTCTAACCGTACCGAATTAACAAAGGCGGTTCGTCCCCTTCTCTAGGCCCTCACTTGAGACTAGAAGCATCTCAAACTGACCTCGTACCATAACTCGTTGGTCACCTGACAGACGAATCAATAGACGACCGCATGCGCCAAACCCCCAAACATCATCATAATTAGCCTCGTACCCATCTCGTCCGGGGAGCGGGCGCGGTATAGACGGATGGGTACGAGACTAATCATGAAGCCGTTCAAAACACAGGGGAAACAAGGTAGAAACGTGTGATGCCTGACTGGGTGGTAGCTCTAGTCCGTCGGGTCTCCCGCGAGACTGTCCTTATGACCTTTCCTCAACTTGTGATTGTTAGCTCGACCTCGTTTTAATTTTAAAAGACTTTCTTCAGCGCTTCTATATTGATTGATTTCAAAATGTCTTCCCACTTTTGTCTAATTTGTATCGGAAAAGTTTGTAGTTAGTTTTTTTTTTGGCTTTGCTTTGCTTTTTTCAACCCCTCCTAGTTAACTCTTTTTCTTTGATGAAGAACGAGGCAAACGCCGCACATAACGCCATACACAATGAGAAAATCATGGACATGCGGATAGCTTCCTCGTATGCGCTTAACACGATGGATCTTGTCTCCGAGTCAAGCTCGTCCAAGTAATCCAAGGATTCTTTGACGTGTCGTACAATTTCGTTCACGTCCCGGCCCGTTAACGTACGCTGAAGAATGACGCGAAGGACGTCTTGGAGGATGGCACTCCCAACGGCGAGACCAACGACAGAGCCGAGTGAACGGAAGAGGTATGACACTGTAAAAAAAGAAAAAAAAAACGGTAAACATAGAAATGTGAACGCCGTCGCAACCGTCGGAGAAGCCAGCGTGAAAGAAGTCAACACAACTGCGATAATTTCATGTGAAAAGAGCCCAAAGACGCACCGGCAGTAGCTATTGCTTGATCTACTTGGCCAGCGTTTGAAATAAGTGCAATTAGGGAGGTCGTAATTCCTCCTCCTACTCGTGTGAGCGAGGGAGAGAGAGGTACGGAACCAGTCATCAATTACACACTCCAAGCGTCATTCAAAAGACTTTATTACATACCATTTCCCAAACCCGAAAGCACCAACCCAACGGCAATAGCAGGTACAGCATGGGCTATGATCCCGGAGAATAACGTGATAGTTGACGAACCCACAACGAGAAGCCAATACCCCAACACGGTCAGCCAGTAGTATTTACCGGTAGCCTGAATGAGGAGACCACCAACTAAACTGCCCGTGACACCGCCAAAGACACTGGGCACCAGCAAAAGACCAGCTTTGGACGGAGACATACCACCCACAGCTTGGAAGTATAGAGATACATGGAAGAGCATTGAGAGCGCCGATGCGACACCGAAAAAGTTGACCAAGTAACTGGCAATGAGGGAACGATTGACGATGATTCTCTTGGGAGCGAATGGTTCCTTCGCCCATTCCATCTCGATATAACCGAAAAGAATGAAGAGGGCAGCGGAGCCAGCGAGAGTCCCGATAGTAGCAGTGTCACTCCATGAAACGTTGCCGCCCCTCTCTAGGCCGAACAGAAAGAGGAATACACAGCAGACCAGGGTAGCAGCTCCAACAAAGTCTACGCGCTTGATTTTGGTTTTGAAGTCTGAGGAATCGGTAGGAGGGAGATGAAGAGCCAGTGATACGGAGAGGATTGCAAGTAAGATAGCAGGACATTGAATGAGGAAAGCCCTAGTAGAGAATGAAATTCAGTCGCAACGCATTGCTGTAAAACGAAAACTGTCGTCACACACCATCTCCAACCTATGGTATCTGCCAAGAAACCACCAAGGGGAGCACCTATCGAAGAACCAGTTGCAAAGACAATATTGATAATTCCTTGCCAAGTTCCTCGGGAACGTAGAGGTACGATATCCGACATAATGATGCTAACCACAGTGCTCATTCCTCCACCAACAATTCCGGCCAACGCACGAGACAATATAAGCTGGTCCATCGTTTTCGAGAGCCCGCAGAATAGAGAGCCTAGCCCGAATATACAGTACGCGACTAGCAGACAGGCTTTTCGTCCAAATATGTCACTTAGTTTTCCATAAAGAGGTCTAGCAGGATGAAAGGTAACTTTAGCCAAGATCCAGGGGAATGCGAGATATACGCACTGAAAACTTGTTAATGTCAACATATATCCAGTAGCTATCCAACTGGTCTTTGACAGTTGGTTAAGTTCATTCCCTATCGAAGCATAGGCTGAAAAACTTATTAGCACGAAAATTGTTATCTGAAAAAAGTAAAAACTCACAAGCTACGACAATAGTCGAGTCCATTGCAACAAGAAAAATCCCTAATGCCATCGGGATGACCTAGATCATAAACAGCGGTGTCCACGCCACTTCTTCAAGTAAGACTTCAAGGACTTATCGACTTACAACTGCGAGCAAAGATTTCTGAGACTTGGTCGGGACATCTTCACTTGGTTCCTGATCTATTATTTCCTCGACTGGTAACCCATTTTGTTGAGGGAAAGTCCCGTTGTCTTGCGTCTTTTTACGCGGGTCAAGAAGGGGAGATGTCTCGTCGGACATGTCGACGATACAGGAGAAGGAAAGAACGGGAAGAGCGTGTCATGGGAGACCGATAACGCAAAAATTGTACAACCCCAGGGAATAATATTCCGATTCGCCGCTGAGTCAGCGGTGAGACCAAGGACCAGGGCCGACTCCGCTTTGCCGCATGTTTTGCCGCGGCCGTTTTTCTTTGCCATGGCGGACATCGAGGAGAGAGATGAGGAGGTAGGGAGGAAAGGCAGGTTACTAGACGCGGATGTCAAGAGAAGGTAGGTGAGTATGCTTTACGTCGTCCGACGTGCGCTTCAGAGATTACTATCACCCCCTTGCTGGTCGGAGAGGATTCTATTACACGGAAGTTACTCGGTCGTAGAACATACTACATAGTAATTATGCCATAGGCTGTGGCTTTACCCACCTGATCATCAGAGATGATACTCATCCTAATTACACACCCAACGTTAAACTATGTACAAAAAACACCAGGCTTTGGTATACAAGAAAGTACATCTAGAATAATAACTCGATACTTTTAAATCACAATAAACCCTTGATGGGAATCCGTGGGCGTATCCGCCCTCATCGTCCTCAACTGTTCCATCTCTATATCCGTCAACGTATCGATATGATCGTCTTGTAACACCTCCCCTTCTTCCATACGATCAACTACAGGCCTCGAAGAGATTCTAATCCTTTGTGACTGTTTCGAGATGACCTGTTTCCATGTCGAAGCGCCGTCAAGAGGGTCCGTAGTATGATGCTTTGAACCGGCCATTTTGGACTCGAGTTCTGCGATATCCCGATTCGCTGCACGGACATTGAGAATGACACGGTTCCCAAGGACACAAGACATGGCGACTGAGAAACCGATTGGGATTTCCAGCATGTCCCTCTGTTCAGAAGTTCAACATTATCATCCACAAAGAAAAAGGGAACTCTGAGAAAAATCACGTACAGTTCCAAGAACCCAGACTAACAGACACGTAAGATACGTTGCGAACATTCTTAGAAAATAATACTTGTCAAACCCCTTGGTTCTAAGAAAAAAACAAAAACACTTACACAAAGAAATAGACAATCGAATCTCTAATCAGAATCCCTACCAATTGTCTGCCTTGTCGAAACAAGGGTCCACTAGTTCTAAACGTTTGAATCCCTTTTGTGATCGCCATAAAACACAAGAGCGTCTCGAAAGAGAGAATTGGTATCCAAAAAGTATAAAAATAATCCGGAACTTTGACTGGGGCACAAAAGGGGCCAATGACAGGTAATGGAACGACCGCGACTGAACCGAATGTCAAGTTAAACACAGAAGCCAAAGAAAAAGCAAAAAAAAAACATCATGACGATAGCCATGTCACGAAAATCTATGTACTCACCTGTTATCTTGGATAAAACGACCCCCATAATAGCAGCGGAAGTCGCCGAGGTTGCTATAAACGCTGCTACCATCATACGGAGAACCTTCTTGTCAAGGAAATAAAGCGCATATAGACGCATTTGTAATATTACTAGGAAAGGAAAAACAAAGAGAAGAAAAGAAAAGAATGCGCCATCATCAGTTTTCCATCAGCATCACACGGATAAATCTCGTCCGATAGACTCAAAGAATGAAGAAGGACTAAAAGTGGGACGAGTGATAAAAATACTTACTTTCCGCTATCATAGCAGCAAATAGTCCCGTCCAACCTTGCCATCGAAAGAAATGTAGACCTTCACGACGAGAAATAAGCACCGTGTTCAAGACTCCCAAAATTCGGGACTAGTGAGTCTTTGGAAAAAAAGATTATGTACTTACAACTGAAAAAGTGGGAATTTGAACACGATATGAATTCGACGAACGCCCATGAAAACGCCCACGGTAGAAGAGGAATTAAATTGGTGGTGAAACAATATCAGCCACATCATTAATAGGCGAAAGAGGACAATTAAAAATGAATTCACTTACTACTGGAGTAAGAAAACGTCGATGGAAGAGTGGATACGACATTGAGAAAAAGAGAGAAATGGATCAGTACGGGTTCCTATCAGCATCCGGAGAATTGAAAACAGGTAGTAGCTAAGCGCTGAAAGTACCCAGGGCTTTGTACAATCAAAAGCCTACATAGCGCGCAGTTTTTTTGGGTAGAATGGAAGAAAACTAAAAACTCACATCTGTACTGAGAGCGGGCCCGAAAAGGACTACATCAAAAAACCATTTTTGAGAAATCTCACAAGTGATACGATCGAGAAGATTCCCTTACCGCGATTATTCGCTCTGGTAAAAAGAAAAGCGAAACAGCCGCGAGTTGATGAGGAGCGCATAGTATACCCGCAGTACATAAAGCACTCACATGACCGACGCCAAGGTGTAATATCGATTCTAGAGGATATCGAAAATGTCGAACGTTAATTAAACATCAGTGGCGTTTCGGAAGTGATGAGGGACGTCGAAATTTTTTGTCAGCCGTGGTTTCGTGGGCAATTTGAGTAAATTGAGTTAAGCGGAGTCATGGGGGAAATAGAAAGAGGAGCGCAGCATGTGTTGGGGGTGTTGGATTGGAGACGAAGCGATTACAACCAATAACAATCAATCGGACGTTCACGGTAAGTGTGAGTTTCGGAGGGAGAAAGTTAGAGTGTGACTGACAATGATGAAGAGCATTTTGCCAATGGACCAAGAACTTTTCTATAGAGAGAAAAAAGTTAATCCGTCGGCTGACACCTTCAAGAATACGTATAACGCACCCAAACCAGCTCTATCTGTCAGTTTGAACGCGGAACGAGGTAAAAGTTGATGATCATCAATCCAACTTCGACAGGTTTGAGAATGTATACATGCCTCGTCGTCGAGCGTTATTACTAGGGTAGAAAGAATTAGGAGGGATAATGCAAGATGGACTCAACCCGACGCACGATGATCAAAGACTACGATGGTACTCGAGGCCACTACACATCGGGTCAGAAAAGAAGCATGAGACAAAATGAAAGAAAGAACCAAAGCACGTACGTTCGGAGTATCTCAGAGAATACACATCTCGAACTCCCGTTATTATTTGTCCCAAGATAAATGACATTTGTCGAACAAGTCGAATAAACAGGTAATTGATTCAGTGGCCCAGATTCTGTTCGTACTCGAGCTACAAGGCGCTTTGAGTAGACAGATGAGATTGAGGCGACCCAACAGTCGAAGGAATGTAAGAATGGAACGAGTCGGGAAGGGGAAAAAGGAATGTGGACCTGGTCAATATTTAATGGCTGAAAACAACGTTGAAACGGCCGGGGACCATCCAGAGAACTCGAGAAAAATTCTGGGCCGGTCTTTAAATAAGTGTAAGATCAAAGCCACGAAGGGGCCGGAGCGCCCCCCTTGCTCCCCCTTGGGATTTTCTTAGCCGCATGGCGATTGGTTGAGCCACAAAAGGGATAGAGCGATGTCATACAAGGAAGCCGCAAGGGTTCTTCCGAGAAGGGACATAGACTTGAAATACCAAAAATACCACAGGATCAAGATAAAGAGCAAGGTTTGCGTGAGTGTTTAAACACTTCAAGGAATCGGCTAACTGCACTCTCCAATGACCCCCCTCGAGTTTTGCTCATGGAAATTGGCAAAAAAGAAAACCAGAAAAATCCAACAAACTCGCGGTACATACCAGACACCAGACATCGTTACACAAACTAAATAATGATTCACGGGGATCACCAGAATCTATCGGTAAGGGCTCCAAATACTTCCGAGCTTTCTTCCCGCTCCGCTCTGAGGTTTATACAGCAGGACAGAAGACATGAAGGGGCCCGGGCATGGTGCCTTGTTTAAGTGACAGTCATTTGCAGTCACCCCCATGTGTACCCCAAAGGGACGAAAGTATCGCCTTGAAGGAAACCGATAGGAGTCGAGCATCGAATACACCAGGCCCAGGGGATTTTTTGCTCGAACATCGTGGTGATTTAAGACCCTTACAGTAACATACTGCGATGATCAACTCGAATCATTTGCCACGTCGTATACGTACATGTATACGTATTGCCGCAAACTGGAGCTGAGAGTGATCCTCCCTAAATGGAAAGAATTTTGGGAGAGAACTCGGACACAAGGACGGACTCACACACCCACTTTGAATTACGCAGTATAGAAGGTCTTCGGAGGTGATAGAACTCACCCCAGCCCGGCAGAAATGTAGGCACAGAGCTAGCTTTTGCTGAGCAGTTCAGTTTTGGTGTTTGCTGAGCTTGTACTACTGTGCCTAGGAAATAGCAGCTATACGTAAATGCAGTCTGGCGAGTAAGCAATCCTAGTCAGTATTAGACTTTGTTCTCAAGTCGGCTGACTGGAAGTTTCCGAATGTTATGCTTCTCCCTTCGAAGCAGATGTTGATTTGCGCATGCGTCCGTTCAGTCGACAAGGGCGAGTTACGAGTCCGGAGTTTACGTCCTTACATGAACTTTCAAAATTTCAGCCCGAGTCCGTCACCGATGTGACCGATGTGGTGCTGTTTGGATCAGAAGCTTCCGACTTCCTCGGCCCGGTAACAGTTGACGATAGACCCTGTACTTGCGGTGGTTCTTGGGTGGCTCACTTGACTTCATTATACAGGAACAGACAGTGCACGGTATTAACACAGCATGGGCTCAAAAAAAAATCAATTAACACCGGCGCCCATACTTCAGCCGGACTTTGAAAATTCATCCACAATGTCGTACATCGCATACTCTGACTGACATCTTGCTTGTCTATTTCATTAGTCGAGTCAAGGGGGATTTCACATACCGATGCTGAATTTATGCCGAATTAGCATTTACTATAATGATTAGCAGGTACAATTAAGGCCACAAAACCAGGAGAAACTGTACATATCAATATTTAGGGGTGAAAGGCACTTCTTCGAATATACCGAGCGGTGATAAGTGGCTCCCAAGTTAAGGCCCTGTCAAGACTTTAACACAGTCCCTAACTCCGTTCAGTGATTGATGAGGGAATCGGATCTGTACATTACATGTGATGGGAAGTTTGTGGAACCTGCAAGATAGGGGTAATTCGGTTTGTTCCATTTCAGTTCAGTCTTTACAAGTATGTACTAGAATTTCATATGTACAAAAATACTGAAGCAAACTCGGAAAAATTTTATTGATTTGCTGGCTCAAATCGTAACATTTTCACACAAATCTTTTTTTGATTTTTATTTTTTCAAAATAGACCGGTGGTTCCAATGTTGGAATCCGTATTTCGATGCCGAGCTCGGAAGCTCGCTTTATTTGTTTATTATAGACACCTAGCCCCTATTTTGTAGTATTTAAGCTGTAGTAACGGATGCATCCGCATCCGATTCTCCTTGCTTCCCGCCGTCATGTAGCAGGACAAACCGGAATATATTCGTTGTGCTAGAACTCGCGCTCAACCTCTCTAAAGCCTATTTCCACATCCAAAAATCTTCAAGTGGGGTGTCAGTGGGGTCTTAAACACCCCGGCCTACTACCTATACACGCTATTACTGATTTCAATTTTTATTAGCCTCCACTCGATTTTCTAACCCCATTTCCATTTTTCATCGTGAAGACCTGATATATATCACAGCAGATGTGGTCTGTTGTGATTCGAGTTCGTATTTTTGTATGGATCTTTAAGCCAAAAATAAGCACAATATCCGGAAGCGAAAGATGGTTTTCTCGGCCACCCGTGCATTATGTTGTTTGTTTGTGGACATTTTTGAGCTTGAAAACCCTCATGTACACAAGAATAGCAATGGGGAAAATCTATGCTATTAACTGTCTATGGTGCAATTTTTTATATTTGGGACCCATGCTACATATGTTTTGACGCTGTATTGACAGATTTTTGGGTTGGCCCTGGGAGCATTGCATTTTTTGCTTCTGGGTTGCCTCAGTATAAGTAAATGAAAAAATGATTGTTTCCGTATCGACCAGTAATAGGGGTTACAGTGTAGGAACGCAGAGCATAAAATGATAAATAACAAGCAGAGAATGATCACTAAGTTTGATTGTCACAATATGATCTGGACTTGAGATCTGTTTCGAGTACATCATTCTTGCTGTACATACTGCGGGAGAAATTCTTTGTTGATGTCATCTCTTGTTTGCTGAAGCAGAACCTCTGCATCTGGGAACCGCGGAGTGGCGGCAATTGGAAATGGTGGTGGCCGTCTGAAACAAAAAGTAATAATATTAAAACAAGAATCAGAGACTGGTAAACAGTGAAAGAACATACACGACCAGTCCATCGTCATCTTCTAGATCCAAGTCTAGTTTAATGGATTTACCATTGGAAATTTGGAATCCTTTGCTGGTTCTAGTTTCATTGCCCATAAGATGGTTGCTATGTTGATGAATAAGGTATTGTTAGCAATATGTCTTCCAGTACATATTCTATTTTGGTAAATGAATTCAATAATTTGTGACAACTGGCTGTATAAGGCTGCAATCTTACCTCTGGCCAGAACCAAAAGCATGGTGGCCATCACTATGTTCATCCTTCAAATTTCCCTGTTTATCCAAGTGTCTTTCAGGGATAAAGCTATCTGCATCAGGACCATAGACTTCACGGTCATGGTTCATCAACCTTATAGAAATCAGCATTTTTAAAGACACATGGGTAATATCGCTGACCATATGTTTGATATACAAATAGTTCCTTTAGGTATAAAGTAACCATTGTAATAGTCATCCTATGAATAGTCCAAATATTCAATACAACCAGAGTCAAAAAATATAGTGTCCTACCTCTGCTGCTACATGTGGAGCACCAATTGGTGCACTAGGTCTCCATCTGAGTATCTAGATCTAAATCAGAAAAAGAGCTAACAAAACCAGAAGCTTATATTACACCTACCTCTTTCACAATAGCTCTAACGTAAGGTAAATGTTTGAGGTCCGAGAATGAAGGAAGCCTCGAACGGCCAACAATTTGATCAAGTTGATCTTGTGCATGTTGCTGAGCCTCAGGAAAAGAAACCATGGCGAGAATAAACCATCGCATTTCATTTGTGGTCTGTGGAAATGGTCAGTATTTGAACGACTCAAAGGTAGGAGTATATTTACAGTCTCTTGACCAGCAAAGCTGTTTGTAAAATTAGTGCCAGTGGGAAATAGAATGAAATATGAAATTCCTTACTGAAGCATTCCAGCAAGCCATGAACATTCCTGGTCAGACATGTGGTGAACATGTCTACCCTCTGCAAGGGTGGCACAGAAGCTGGGGGTCTGCTCATAACCCTTGTCCTTAACCAAATAAAACATCAGTAGTAAACCATAACTTGTAAAACTTATATCCTTACCACTTGGTTCCTTATGTCAGCAAATAATTGTTGGAATTTTGAATTAAATGTCGTAAACTTCTTCTTTGCATCTCTATGCCATCCCGACAGCTGAAAGGGAAGACGCTCAAGGAAGGGAAAAACTTCAACCCAACTAGAAGCTGGCATCGTTGATTCCAGAAATGCGCTACCAAACTGTTTCATGAAAACAGTAGACGGATCATCAAGTGATTCAAGTGGAGGATGACCATATACTAAAGACAAGATTGCTGACGAGGATGCCCTAAACACATATTAATCATTGGTAAATACGGAGTAATACTTGGACAAACCTTTCGACTTGAGCCTTCCAGGTCTTGGGTTGACTCAGTATACCATGGGCCAATAGAATGCTTTCAACAGTCTGAAGTTGATAATAATTAGTCGAAGCATTGATTCCCAGAGCATTCTCAGCGGCACGGCGCATTCTTCTCCACCTGTTAACTTATGAATCAAGTTTACTTGACATCCAGATGACATTATATACCTTTCATCAGTATTTCGCAATACTATAGCCATGTTCCCAGTAACGATATTTGCTATAATAGATCTTGGCCGGCCGGAATATTTGTGTGATCGATGTTCGAGGAGATCTTCAACAGTCCTTTTTGAGTTGAGTATGACTATAGGCTGTCCCAAGACCTTAAGGAAAACAATTGGACCTGATAATCATTCATTAGAAGTTCGATTGTGGCGCAAAAAAAGTTCAAGACCATAAATTTCCTTCCACTTCGAAAATGTATGCCATGGTTTCACAGTTTCGAGTTGAAAGAGGTTTCCTAGAAGAGGAAGCCCAGGAGGTCCAGGAGGATAGCAGATGCTGGATTTCTTCTTGTAAAGATGCAGCACCACCATGATGCCTGCAAGGAGAAGAGCAGAAACCATTGAAACCATTGGTAAGAACTGGGACAGGTAAGAGACAGAGTAGCCAAATAGCTGACCCCAAGAGGCGTAAACTGGGGCCCTTTTATAAGAAGGTTTGGCAGATGAAACCTTATCCCTAAACCTTAAGGTTCCTTCAACGATACTCGTTCATTCCGCCACCCACACCGTATGTCTCTGTTCTGATAATCGCCACCTTCCCACGACAAGAGCTAGCCCTAAAGTAACCGATCGTTGCAATATGTCGTCTTTTTTCATTGCATTTTTCCATGAAAATTCGCAAGACAACGGAATTCAATGCAATATACCAATCCCCACCGTGTCCCGTAGTGGTGTTGAGAAATGACATCGCTTTTCTAATTCAAAAAGATATGATCAAGTAGCATTCTGTGATTCGTTGCTGTTTTCGGTAAGTAAAACAGCCGAGATAGTATAACATAACACGGCATATCCGGTGAAAGGAAAGCGATGAGGAAACAATATCATCTTTTGCCGCCGGCGCTATCGAACTTTGACAGCGCCTTGAGCTCGAGAATGCAGCCAGTTCTGTCAGTAACCGAAATGGTCCCTGACAATTTTCCTTACAATATTGAGTCGGAATACTTGTTCCTGCCCACGATGTGTTGATGAATGAGAAGGTGAGCTGTCAGTAAAAATGAATGGACGTCATGCCGGCTTCTGAGAAATACGTCAAGTCCTTTTAAAAGACTACATTCACAAGAGACGATAAATAGACCGCATCTACAACCGGGGCTCCACGATGAAAAAATGAAAATGGGTTTAGACAAAAATCAAGTGGGGCCTAATAAACAGACAGCATAATGAAAGTTGCTTTAATAGCATGTTCAAATTCGTGCTACTACCAAGGATATTTAGGGGCATGATAGGCCCGACGCCCCACCTGAACATTTTCGGAGCCACACCTAAATATATGATTTGTTTTTCACTAAATAAAAACAGCCAAAATTTTCGTTGCAGATGCGGTCCGAGTATAGTACCTATAAGTACTAAAGCTAAAGTAGTAGTAGCAATGCTACTCTAGAAGCGAATTTAGTAGCGACTTATCTTTAGAGGACGATTCAGAGCGAAGACTGCTGAAGATCGGAAACTACTAGATTACATACATCGTGGGAAAGTGTACGGTCCGGGAAAGAATGAAAAAAGGCTGACAGCCGCGGGAACCTACTTATTAGGAAACATATCCTGAACTACATATCCATTCCGTGGAAATCGTCATCATACCGGGTGTAACTTAGTAGGTTTTGGTACTAGCAGGTATAAATTGTGTCCAGTAGAAACATCACTGTACCTAGGTCATCTTCTCTTTGCAAAGGAAAATGGCATGGTCGGTCCCAGAAGGAATACTACACCAAAGACCAACAACATGAGCGGATTGTAAACAACTGAAGATAGTGACAAAGCAGAGTTGTCTGGTGTAGGGGAGTCACCAGAACCTGACGAGCCCGAAGTAGAATTATCGTGTTGGCGAGGTGCATATTGGGAGGGAACCGTGAGCACGATACTGTCCAAATCTGTTGGTAACAAAAGACATATAAGCGGAATAGTTTGGGGTCATACAGGACGGACGCCTACCAAAGAAGGATTTATTAACTCCAGCCATATTCGTGATAGTTAACGAATGCTCTCCTTCTGCCAGATTTGATGCGAAGTACGCCAGTGTAGGCTGCTGCTGCTCGCACGTCATACCAAACTCTCCGCCACAGCCGGATACGCCGTTGTATACTTCAGTGGTACCATTGTCAAGAACCACGCTGTACAATCCGTGATCGTTTTTCTTATCACCAAAGACATAAATTGCCGAGCCTGTTAGAGGCACCATCGCCACATCCATAAGCGGAGGACCAAGCGGAGGACAAGGGAATGGTGAGTTTAAAACGTTTTCTAGAAGATGGCCATGGTACGAACCATTGAATGAAAACGACACAGATGCACCGTCGCCTTGAGTGAATGTACTTCCTCCTCCGCTGAAATTCCCAGACGTATTGTTGCCCCACGTTCCTGAGTACTTCAAAGCGGAGTTATCTTCCTCTAATGTCGCGTTTGACACTGTCGCCCTACAGAGATGTCATTAGTTCTTTCGGTTCACCGTTCCGAGATATCGAGGACAAACCCAGCAGGTGCAAGTTGAACTGTAAACCTCAGAAAGTCAAACAACAAAGCGTTTCCTCCTGCATCTCCGTTTTGGGCTTGTGCTCCGAGATTGCGAAGTGTGAGCTGATGAGCGTCGTAGGTGAGATTTTGTGCCCCGTATAGAAGGTGAGGGGCTGTCCCGTTACTGGAGGAATAAGCGCTGCTCGTCGTAGTGAAATTATCTAGTTGGACTTCGTATGAGCCGTAGTCAGGCCCCGAGTATCCGTAAATAAAAATAGCGGGACCTGGGAAGGGTCGTTGAAGTTGGCGTCATCGGTCTCAGAGAAAAGATACACGAATGTACACACACCAGTGAAGTTCAAGCTAACTGAAGCATTGACTTCCTCTGTCCTATGAAATGTACCCATCAGCCATGGGCTCCCTGCTGCACTGAAAGATGAGCTGGATGGGTCGGGTGTTGTCCATGCTGCCTGGTTGGGATAAGCGAGTATACTGTCAAAGTCGTCCACAGTAACGTTGAAGTTTACAGCAGAATCATCCATGGGGACAGTACTGGCGAAAAAGAAAGAGATTCGTGCTCGTCGTCGTCCACAACGTCACGAAGCTCGTGCTAGCTCCTGGTGGACCATGAGTTTGATAATCATAGTCAGGTCCATGGACTACCCCGCCTTTCCTGGATAACCTGCAAATTTTCCAACTCCGCGAAATTGACCTTGTCGCGCGCTCCCTTCTCATTTAGTCCCAATCTCTAGCTGTGGCTTTTACTTCGACCTTTCGCACTTTGACTGGCTTTCCGTATTTTATTACAATTTTTGGCCCGTAACACGTTCTTGTTTGAACCTATTACCACGCGCGCAAAAAAGTATCGACGTGTAAGACATGAGGGTGTAGACACATGTCAAGTTTTACGACTTGCCACAGACCTCCGGTTCTTTTTAGACCAGCTTGCACCTGCTTTTCAGGTTTGATAGCATGGAATTAGTCCGGAGTCAGCTTCTCGCATACCTAAGAAGTGCACAGACCTCGACGATTCATCAGATGTGCCTATGCAGGGCGACACGTTGGAAATCGTAAATATCCATTGCTTCATAACCAATGAATAACCAATGAGCGTCACGCAGCCTTTTGATTGCACAACTCCTGGCATATGGGACGGAACTACTAAATGTGATGTCAGCACACTTCTCACTACCTGTGATCCTTGTGTGTAATTGGGGGGTGCACCTACTGCCACATTGACGCTTCGAGTACAGCTGGATACTTCTCGTCTCATTGTCAATAGATGATCAGCTGCCTTCTCATTTTCTACGTCAGGCTGTCGGTTAAATCCGCAAGAACCAAGACTTTATAGGAGAGCGATGTAGAGGAGTTCCGCGAGCCTCTCACCCTCTTTCATAAGTTTCATGGTATACACTGCGACAAGAGTCTCCAGTTGACTTTCGCACAGAACTAGATGGGCTAGAGTGGACCGGGTCTGACAGCGTACACGCAGCTGTACTTTCATGTCCGTCCACCTATATCGAGCGGTGTCAGATGGCTTTGAGTCTTCGACGACCTGAATGGACCTCACGATAGCTCGAACGCGGACCGGGGATAGCGAAGAGCTGTGAGGGTCAATATATTTTCTCCCAGAGTGTTCTTGAGGCCACGCGTTTGATGGGTGGAATACATGGGTAATGAGATGGAAAAGGTCTGGGTGTGATGAGCCTGAGAAGACGACTACTTAAGACGGACCTTTACACGCCAGCGATAAGAATCGTCGTCAGAGCCTCGGGAAAGGCTCATAAATCCTCTACCGAACTCAGTGAAACAACTGCAAGTCTTCAATTACAAGAGCACAAAAGCAATACACCAATGAACGGCTTTCAAGAAGTCATCAGCTAAAAACGCCAGTGGTAGATTCTTAGGCATCCGCCCTGAAGTTCTTAGTATGAAAAGGGTAGTATTAAAATATTTTATAAGTGTCTGATCCGCCTTTCATATTTCAAAATCGAGTGCAGCTCAGAAACTCCTGAAAGATAAATGTTACTTACTGGAAATGCAAATGTACAGCCCAGCGGCGTACACACACAAAACTTCAAGCGGAAAGCGCATCAAGATCATGTACCTCTGGTGCGCCTCGAGCAAAGTAAGCCATTCCTTGGTTCAGGAATGAAGATGACGCGTTTCCTGTGAAAAATATGATGTGAAGAGTAGATCTGCAGACAGAATATCTTGCTGAAGCTATAGATTTAAGGGTATAGATTCAAATGTTGTTAAAACCGTATGCGAATAAACTCCTATATGGGCCAGGACCATTTCTGAGCGGAGGAGGACGATCATTGGATTCGGTTAACTATACTGTAGCATTTCGTTCAATTCGGCAGTCACAGGTCACAGCCGGTTTTCGAAAATATTGCCAATAATTTTTTCTCGAATTTTCCGATTTTTTGGACTTTCTCGAAAAGTCACGTGCTGCCGAATTGAACGAAATGCTACAGTAATGCGACTGATGTAGGCAGGTGAAATTGAGCTTACGCGACTCAATCCCAGCCTTTCTTCAAGTTTCTCTTTTCTTTTTCTTCTGTCTTCTAGAACCATCTCTGATTTTAGGAAAAGCTCTGGAAGTTTCGCCATCGTAAGAATGACTCAAAGGAAGCACGTACTTCAAAAATAAACCTACTTCCTCAGACGTATAAGTTTGGATTCGCCGGCATTCCTCGGTGTCAATAAATGACAGCCCGAGGACACCGAGTGAATACCAGCCTTGTGTTACGAAAAGGTGGCACTGCAAAACTCAGAACAGGCCAATCTACCATCCAAAACTATGAAGCACCGTAAATGACGCGTCCAAGCCGAGGTGACTCTGTGAAAGACTTCGGAGGACCCGCCGTGTTTGACGCAAATTAAACAATCGTCTTGTAGAAGCTGAAATTTACTGAGTTCTTAGTATGCCAAAATAGGGCAGTTTACTCTGTATCCTACCGTGCGGTTACCAGCATTAGATTGTCATAATCTTGCCCTGATTTTTTAAGACTTCGATTAAACCAGAAAAGTACTTGACAGCACGAATTTCGTTATGACGGGAGCTTCCTGAAAAGGGATATTTTGCCTTGAGTGACGTGGTATCCTACCATTAAGCCGGCCGAACTATCCCGACTTCAGAGGTCAATGATGATCCTAGCGAAGGGACATCGACAAGGACGCAGTCACAAGGCACTTCGAGGAATAACGTGTTTCTGCAAGCCATACATGTTAGTGCTAGTAAAGTCGTACTCAACGATCATCGTCCATAATATCCGTTCGGCCGACGCTAACCAAGGACCTAAAACATATAGCAGATAACTCCATCAACCGCCTGTATGAAAACGATCGTGTCAGTGTATACAGTACTTACCCAAGCCATCTTATTATGGAGTTCAAACCACCCCACCTTTCGTGGGCTAATCTTGATGGCAAAACTCCAGGTCATGGTGGATATTTATCAGATTACAGTCTGAGATCCAAAGAGAAAAAATCGAAAACAAGAAATTCGGCGGGATGAATAGAGTCAGGTGACCGTGAGGTACAGATGTTAATAGATTCGGAATTTCAAATCTCTCTCTTGAATCTTCCAGTATTGTTGTTGATAACTTATTTCGAAACGTCCCTCCACGTCTAATTACTCCAATCCCCTCCAAGTGAAGAATATAATATCCAGGTCTAAGAGGCTGTAATTACCGACTCAATGTTCGACGCTCGTTCAAGTTTCACGGACGCCCAGCAGTCCCTTCGTCCCGCCGTTCCCACTCGTTAACTTGTAAGCGATAATACTTTCTTTAATATAGGATCGAATGTGGATCCATAATTAATCTCCCACATTTTCGCGAGAACGAGTGGTGAAATATTCCTTAGATTCCTCATTGAATTTCCGTCCAGAATGACTCCGTTACAGCTGCTTTCTATGAAACACTCTACAACCAGCTGTATATAAAAAACTGGCTGTGGGTGAGCTAGACTCTTCAGCAACTCCGAGAAACTCAACTCCTTACCTCTTCCAAGCCTACACTGTAGAAATTTCCATATTCCTAACGCCACAATTCGATATGAACGGCCACGACAATCACGACAATACTCAATACAACGGATACAACGAAGAAGAATTTGAACCTTCAGATCCCAGTTCGAGTGGTGAATTTTCAGACTCGGACTCAGATTCGGATTCAGTCTCCGGGACTGCAGGGACTGGCTCGGACTCAGGTGTAGTGGATGTGGACGATGAAAGCATTCCCTCGTATTTCATCGAACGAGGTGGTCGACTTTACCATGCAGATACTACATCACCCTATCCACTACCTTGTGACGGACGAGAGATACAGGTTTGTAGAGATTCGGAGCTCTAATTTTGCTTCGGTTCTGATTATGATCGTTTTCTTCAATCGTTTTCAGAGGCTTAACGCTCAACACAGTCTTTTGAAGAATGTATTTGGTAGAAATTACATAAGGCAAGATCTTGTTCAAGAGGTTTTGACCGACGATGGAAGCATGAAAGTTGTGGTAGACTTTGCCCATGGTACTGGGAGATGGTAAGTAAAAGATTTTTTTTGATTCTATGATAGTTGCCCATATTCATTGATATCTGCAGGGCTGTAGAAATGGGACAACAATTTCCGCATGTTCAATTCTATGGCCTCGAGATAGGTGAGTCGAGCATCATTCTGTTTGTGAAGAATCCCTTGACCGATACAAATCAAACTAGTTCCCATTACCAATCGAGAGCATCTAGATAACGTGCAATTCGAACTCAACTCAGAAATTAGCAGGGGCACGAGGTTCGATGAGGGATCCGTGACTATAGTTCATGCTCGTACTGTGTACATGACGGTGAGTACCCCATTTCGTCTATTTACTGAGTTACTGATTAAAGATATCCATTCTAACAGGTGCGCAATTATTACCAATCTATTATCCTCGAAGCGGGGCGCATTCTCCAGACAGGAGGATTATACCTCGCTGGTGAATGGGGGTATCCGGCGTTTATAGGACAAGAACCTCATCCAAATTTGGCCCAAATGGGTCTTGGTCAATTTTTCAACTCTCTCAGTCAATGCCTCGCCCCTCGAGGTATCACTCGTCTAGGTCGTGATCTAGAGAATCTCATTCGAAACTCAAACCTGTTCAATCCCATTCATGTGCATAACGTGTGGGTTCCGATCGGACCTTGGGATCCACAGAGGCAGGAATTTGGCGCGAGGATGAGAAGAATTCTTCGAAGGTTCATGAGCTCTACTAAGCCGTTGCTGCTAGAGAGTTCTGGATGGACCGAAGCGCAGATCAATGATCTTTTTGCAGTGTGCAATACGGAGATGACATCAACCCCGAGATTAGTGATGGTTTTTCATGCAATTTGTGCAGTTAGATGGCGGGGAGAGTAAATTGTGATTGAAGATGCCCGTTCAAACCACTTGATATTACCTGAAGTTCTATTCTATTTCGCTTTCTGTATCTGATCTTCAGTTCCAACTCGTTACTTATCTTCGAAATTATTTATTTACTGTTGGTATTTAGATTATTTAGCTTATCTTCAAAATTATATATTCGCTGTTGGTATTTAGACTATTTAGATATTATGAATTTAATATGAATCTATTATTCATTCGGAGCGGTTCCTGGAGTACCAAGGCAATTAGTTTAATCTTTCTACAAGACTATGTAGCTCAATGGCGCAGTTAGTAGTTATTGCATCTGTATCATGCACAAAAAGTCCCTATTTCGAGGCCACGTCAAATGAAACATCTTGCATCCTATTAGAATCAATAAATATTTCACTTTTGATCATTCCTTGACTACAGGATCCTAATTACGCCTGAACCAGAAGCAAACAAGCTTCTGCGTTTTTTCCTCTCGACGTCGACTTTTGGAGTGTTCTTACTCGGAGCACTCTTTCACGCAAAGAATTTTTAGGAGGTTTCTCTCTATCTGAGCTTATGAAAATCTAGTATATTTTTGCGCAAAAAACGTGGCTGGACTAGGAAGTAGGAAACTGCGCGTTGACCTAAGGATGGTAATATTGAATGGACCTTCAGCTGGTTTTTGAACACATGATCCATAGATGAATGCCGAAAGCAATCTGCGTTGAGAAAAAAGTGTGTAGGTATACTTACTGTAGATATTTTGCAAGTGGAACATTATTTCCGTTAAAAGCCTAACTTGAGCGCTGACTCACTCTGAATTTGAGCTGTCAAGCATACAGGACCAAATCAAAAAGTGAAAAATGAAAATTTTCAGAGCATACCGACAATACTCCCCCGGTCGGTCTCTCGAGAGTTCAGTACACTATATTACACCATGCCAAAGTCTATTATCTCGGAAGAATGCAATTTAGCCGCTCACATTTAATGTATCTCGCACGAACTGAGCTTAGTCTAACGCGGGGCCAGTTCTTATGTCTTGCCTGAAGTTATTCGGCTTAGTGGGCCCAAGACTACCAGGAGGTAGGTACAGGTAGATTACGCAGGTGTCCAAAGTAGTAAATATGGAAGGCTGTACCGTTGCTGATCGAGAAAGCTGTTGAAGGGGATAAAATCTGTCCGAGTCGGTCTTGGAAGCGAAGCGTCACAAGTCACATGACTTTACCTCATTGTCCTGACAAGCGATGCCAGTGGTTGCGCGTTAACTTGTACCACCACCATGCCTGCAGTCTCTACCACACACACTAGCAAACCGGGCTTCTTCGGAAAAGGCTCTGTTGAGGTTCAACCTCCAACTTCTGACAATGAAGGCTCCATTCGTCGCCTCGCCATAAGTGCCGACAAGCTCGTTACCCAGCCTTTTGAGGGTATCGACACGGTCTACGACGTAATACAGTACGCAGCCCGTACCCATGGTACTCGGAATGCCCTTGGATGGAGAGAGGTTGTCGATATACACGAAGAAGAGAAGGAGATCACCAAGGTTGTTGGAGGAAAGGAGGTGAAGGAGAAGAAAAAGTGGAAATATTTCCAGCTCAGCGAGTACAAATACTGGAGCTTTGTCGAGTTCAAGGATGCGGTTGGTGAAGTGGCGAGGGCTCTTGTCGATGTTGGAGTACCCAAGGACGCCGTGTTTAACATTTTCGCGGAAACCAGCCCTAACTGGCAACTAATAGCCAATGCATGTGGGCAAATTTCGACCACTATCGCTACTGCGTACGACACGCTCGGTGAATCGGGTTTACAACACTCGCTGAACGAGCCGGAGTGCGTCGGGCTTTTCACCAATGCCTCTTTGCTTCCTACCCTCTACAAGGTTCTTTCCAATGTCCCCACCATCAAATACGTCGTCTATGACGGCAAGCCGTCCCCCACGCTCATCTCTGATATAGCCAAAGTTCGCGAATCCATTCAAGTCTTCTCTCTCGAGGAACTTCGAGAACGCGGCAAGAAGCTCCCTGCCGACACTGACGAACTCAAGTCGCGTATCCCGACACCGGAGACCATGGCGTGTATCATGTACACTTCTGGCTCCACCGGTCCCCCGAAAGGTGTCACCATCACTCACTCCAACCTCGTTGCCAGTATTGGGGCTGTCTATACTCTTCTCGGCCATCACCTTACCCAACAAGACACCTACCTTGCCTACCTCCCTCTTGCACACGTTCTCGAGTACATCGTCGAGCTCATCATGATATTCGTTGGTATGACGTCCGGTTACGGCCGCGTCAAAACCTTAACAGACGCCTCTGTCCGTAATTGCAGGGGCGACCTCGCCGAGTTCAAACCGAGCATCATGGTCGGTGTTCCCGCTGTCTGGGAGACGATTCGAAAGGGAATCATCTCTAAAGTCAATTCCAGTGGTGCTGTGAGGAAAAGTGTGTTCAATGGTGCAATGACGGTGAAGAAGAACAGCGTGCCGGTTCTTAGCACGCTAGCGGATAATGTCGTTTTCAAGAGTGTGAAAGCTGCTACGGGCGGTAGGTTAAGGATTACACTCTGCGGTGGTGCAGCTATCAGTCATGAGACGCAAAAGTTCTTGGACACGGCTTTGGTTATGATGTTGCAAGGTGAGTATTTCATCTTAAATCTTCCCTTTTGCATTAGAAGGCTGACAACCTGTTTACAGGCTACGGTATGACTGAGTCTTGCGGCATGTGTGCCATCTTGCCACCTGAGTGTATGCGTTACGGTGCAGTTGGCCTTCCAGTGCCTTCAGTCGAAATCAAGCTTTTGGATGTTACAGAAGCTGGGTACTCCAGCAAGAACGACCCTCCCACCGTAAGTTTGTTTTTACTTTTGGGGTATCTTCACTAGCACTTGAATTACTCTATTCGACCTATTCTGTCGTACTCCTATGTTCCTCTTCCTATGACTAATTTATCCTCTTCTTGGCTTTTAGGGTGAAGTCTGTATCCGGGGACCTTCCGTTACAAAGGGCTACTACAAGCGCGACGACTTGAACAACGACGAGACTATTTTCACTAAGGACGGATGGCTAAGGACAGGTGATGTTGGAATGTGGAATGCAGATGGGACGCTGAGCTTGATTGACCGGTGAGTAGACTATCTATCTTTACTTTCTATGCCTCCTTGGCGTCTTTGTCTTCGCCTTTCACTTTTTCTCTTGTACTCTTCGGTTTTCTTCCCTTTTTTTTTCTTTCCCGCGGCTTTCTCCTGTCTTTTTACGGGAGTCTCGTGCCTTTGCTTGCTACAGCTATATGTGTCTTGCTGCCCTTTGGGGTTTGTTTGACTAGGCATGTCAAAGCTGTTTCAACGAGTGATGGGAAAGGGGTACGAGTCATTCTATTGGACGTGCAGGCGCCCAGGATTTGACATATTTGATGAGGCCGGGCGTTAATGTGCCAACATATTTTGGGATTGGGGCCGTATTATCGGCACCGCGGTCCGTTATTAGCGGAAGTCCTCTCGGCCCAGAATGTCTTGACATAGACTTACCTCGATGGATTTTACGGGGCTATCCTTGAGGGTTAAACGGGCACGAGCATTGGTTTTGGTTTTGGCTGTGTGGAAGCCATTTAGTCGGAGGGCTGCACGTGGACCCGTTCGGGCTAAAGTGACCATAAGAAACAGCTTTCTGGCATAGTCAACGTGGACGTGTGCCCGAGGTCGCAGTTGTAGACGGCTTCTGTGGGTGGTAAACGGTTGAAATCCATGCTTGTCTTATCTGGTGATAGAAAGGCGCTAGGGTCTTGGGCTTTGGGTTTTCATTGATGACGAGTATCTGGGATCACCTTTGTGCGATCATAGACCGACCAGATTGCAACAATCTGGCTTTGGTTTCCTATCCTGGAACGAGTTCATCTCAAACTATCGGAAAACGCTACAAGTGGAAGAAGTCTTATTCACGTCTTCATCTGCCCGCTCTTGGCCTCATGTTGTTTTTTTTTGTAATATGGATCCAGTTACGGGGGACCCCTATACCGCTGAGCTAGGGGTGAAAAAAGTTCCGTCGTCAAATTTCCGCTCCAACGCGTTTCTTCTTAATTTCGTTCCCGCTCTTCCACTTTCCTTATTGTCGGCTTCGCGCGTTTCGTCTCTTCCTTCCCTGGCTTAAGGCTAGGGCACGTTTAGTTGACATCGGCGAATATCAGATGCGAGACATGAGCGTATCAAATGTCGGGTCGATTTTTTGTAAATTCGAGTTTGCCCTGTTCGGGCTGACTGAGCTGAAACGACTAAAGCGTCGACATAATCGGTCAACCGGTTTATGTGAAAGGGCGAGATGAAGGTGACGAAGGATAAGGTGTGATTTGGGAGATGGAGTGCGTTGTGAGGGTCTCGATCGAGGCTTGTAATTAGACCGTGCTGTCTTGGCACACCCAGCAGGACGACAATAACAGGCGAATTTCGACCGGTGCAGCTCGGTGCCGCAGCAGCAGCAGCAGGCGACTAGGGGTCGGCGGCGGTGGTGAGAGTAACGCGCAGTCTGGCCGTCTTGTTCCTAGGGCTTTACAGCGTGGCCCTGTGATCACCTTGCTGCCCGGGATAACTGCAACTGCTTCTCCAATTCGTCTCTCATTGCTCCCGTACCCCACCCGATTTTATTTTTTTGTTTTCCTTGGTACTCCGCATTTGGCATGAATAAGTCTACTGACTGTATGTTTTCTTTCCACGCATTTTCAGGGTGAAGAACCTAGTCAAACTGCAGGGCGGAGAGTATATTGCCCTCGAACGCCTAGAATCAACGTACAAGTCTTGCAACCTCGTGGGCAACATTTGTGTCCACGCAAGCACGGACGCGAAACAACCTATTGCAGTCATCATTCCTCATGAAGTTCACTTGAGACATGCGTTACAGAGCGCCGGTGGTGCGTTTGATTTATTATCTACCTCTCAGGTCAAAAATCAATTTCGTAACCTTTCCTTGACAACATTCCAGGTGTTGACTCGAATCAGGAGTTGCAAACTCTTTGTCATGACCCCAAAGTCTCTGCACTCGTTCTCAAGGAGTGCAACGCCGTCGGGAAGAAGAACGGTTTCAAGCCTATGGAGCTGTTACAGAGCGTCATTCTGACCGCTGAGGAGTGGACTCCCGAGAATGGGCTCGTCACTGCAGCGCAGAAGATCCAGAGAAAGAAGGTTGCTGAGAAGTTTGACAAGGAGATCAAGGTAAGTTCTTCTCTGACATAGGTTTCCTGATGTTTGATTGACGCATCTATGTTTACAGGAGGCATATAAGGAGAAGTAGAAGCGTTTAATTCTTTTTTTTTTTCATCTTTGTACTGGCTTTTTCTCTTTTCTCTTCTTTTCTTCTGGTTTTGGACGAGGCGGTGGTAATCAGTCATGATAGAATTACTGCACTTCTAGTCTTCTCTCTGCTCTTGACCGTCTAATCTGCTTTTCCTCGGCTCTACACAATCTAGTAGTACTTATACACAACCCTACGTACTTCCTATTGGGTCATGCGCTCTCCATTTATACAATGGCAGTCATGAACAACAATGTTAGTGGTACTGTCCGCTCATAGATTTGATCTTGCCTCTTGACAATATGGTTCTTCATCACTGAGTACGAGGAAGATATTGTGCAAGTATTGTGCAAGGATTTCGCAAGTATGTACTTCGGCCGCCGTTTTACATCACCCCTTCCAATTAACGCCAATTCTTGTGAGCTGAACCTACAAGCCACGCATGGCCGTATTACTTTGTTCAAATCTACAGCGGATCATAGATACGTTACTGAATCTTCCTCAAGTACTACACATGGCCGACTGCGGAGGCCTTTTGGCAAGCAATAGATGTGAATATGCATTAGTGGTACGCCCGTTTGTGTTAGTACTCCTTTTGTTCCGTCGTTTTATCTCCTACCATTGAATGTAACGGTACCGAAACGGTTGACCAGGAACAAGTCTCTCAGTGATCCATTCAATGAGATGTGAAAGGCCCAGGATGTCAGTTGGGCCGTTGACTCGAAAGGATGATGAATGTTACCGGACTCACGCTTCATACCGACTACTATATAGAATCCTTTGGTACCAAGCACGTATATCAGTACCTAGAAAACACTGTCATACTACATTCTCCAGCCAAAAGTGCGAAGAACGAACGATGAGACGAGTTCTGGCTTTTTCTTTAGAATTTGTTTTGAGTTATGGATAAACGATAGATTACAAAGGCCATCTAGAGACGGTTTGTAAGATTGCATGATTCCATTAGGCTGAAGGAAGTGTTACACCTCCGGATTGTGTACGGCCACGGTAACTCCGTTTGCTCGAGCATAGGGTCGAAGTTGACTTGCTTCTTTCCAGTTGGGCCTTAATGATTTCGTGATTACTAGTAGTAGTTCGGTTATCAACAGACCGACAATGATGCTCGGGCGCAGCGCAAATTTGAGGATTTGTCCAAAAATCTGGGCGCTAAATTCAACTTGTCTGTTCGATAGACGGTGTCGACTTGTGATTAGACTCGTGATCGTGAGTTTCAAGCGACTATTGCCGAATACCGGTTGTTCAACATCATCGATGCATCATTCGTTGACGTCGACCAGCGAGAATCCAGCGACATTTCTACCTGTACCTTTCATAAAAAAGGTTGGATCAGCTCATGGCCAACTTGCGCTGCTCGCGGGCCGCCAACGTTGGATTAGCAGCCTCACGAACACTTGACGGTAGTCACTTTCCTCGTCTATTACTCGGTGAGACCCTATTCGGAAAAACATAGTTGGCGTGCTATGAGCATGATTTTTCGCGTTAATGAACTTGATCATTTTCATTACTCTTCTTGTTCCTCGCTAATATACTACATGATCTCAATTCTCCGTGGGTTTATACAGAACGAAGTCAAACGACCCATCGCATGCTCCGAGATGGATGGTCATGAGGGGACTTCACTCTTTAAACGCGCCAAGGGATTCCTCTGTTAATAAACAGACGGACCGTTCGAAGAACTCGAGTTTGTAGGTGCTTCGATGACATGGACAATAGAAGAACAAGCTGCAGTATTCCACGGCCTGATCCGTGTGATGGTGCCACTGCTAAAAGTTGTCAATCAACCCCGCAAACTGCCTATGGCATCTAGTTCCTGTAGACCGCATGCTGTTCGAGTTCAGTCAAGCGGAAAAATGCCTTTACGACCTAAAAGTTACTCGCTTGCAATGCTCGCGTACTTGGGTGCTGTGGCCCGGCGGCCCGCTTCACTTGGAGTCCAACGTCAAATTGCGTTTGCAGAACGA
Source organism: Dendrothele bispora CBS 962.96 (assembly GCA_004369135.1). Classification (NCBI taxonomy): domain Eukaryota; kingdom Fungi; phylum Basidiomycota; class Agaricomycetes; order Agaricales; genus Dendrothele; species Dendrothele bispora. The sequence continues at coordinate 79,090 of ML179504.1, forward strand.
AAATGGACGCGAGTTGCACACAGACTCTACCAGTGGTTTTTCCGCGAAAGAACCTTTGGCAGGGTATAAAGCACGAAATGCTCCAATGCAGCCTCCCCAGAACTCGAAAACCGTTCTCTGCTTTTCTCTGTCTTGTTAACCGCCATGAGGTTCTTCGCCGCCGCCTCTCTTCTTCTTACCGCGATTTCTTCCGTTGTGGTGAGTGAAGACTTTGACCACAGCCTCTGATTCATTGTATTTACTGAGCGAATATTCATGGTCTTTCACAGGCCGCCCCCGCCATCGTAAAGCGGGCCAGCGTCAACGACGTCGCAACCGTTGGATATGCAACTCTCAACGGAGGGTAAGTAGCAAAGCAGAAAAAAAACCACCAACAGTTTGGGAGTCGCAACTCATTACTGATCGTAATTTTTTCAAAATTTTTTCCTCGTAGAACCACCGGTGGCTCCGGAGGCCCTGTTACCACCGTCACAACTCTCGCGGCTTTGACCTCTGCGGTAGCTAGTGACACTGCCAAGGTCGTTAGAATTTCAGGTAAATTCATACTTTGCACAATACCTAGTCATCTGACATTAACGTGTAACGACAGGAACCATTACCGGAAACACTGTTGTTAAAGTGGGATCCCACACCACGGTTATTGGCAATCCTGGAAGCTGTAAGTACCAGCTCTCTCTCTCACAACTGTGTATGTACATGGCTAATAGGAGTCGACTTGATTGGCTCGCTTTGCAACAGCCCTCGTCGGTGTTGGACTTCGTGTTCTCGACAAGACGAATGTCATTATCCGTAACGTCAAGATCTCCAAGGTTCTTGCGGAAGCTGGAGATGCTCTCGGGATTCAATCCTCTTCTCAAGTTTGGGTTGACCACGTCGACTTATCTAGCGACAGAGACCATGACAAGGTGAAACAAAATAATAATCATTTTGTATGCAACAATATTGATGGCTTTTTTTTACCTTCCATCTACATAGGACTTGTGAGTTCCCAACTCGTTGCTTTCCTGTTCATAGTTCGATCCGCTACTTAAAACATCCTTGTTTCATGATACCATCCTTAGCTACGATGGCTTGCTCGATCTCACTCATGGTGTTACTGGCATCACGGTAACGAACAGCAAGCTTTACGACCACTGGAAGGCTTCCTTGGTCGGACACTCTGATAACAATGGAGCGGAAGATACCAAGATCACTGTTACCTACGCTAACAACTACTGGACCAACCTCAACTCCCGTACTCCATCATTCCGTTTCGGACACGGCCACATCTTCAATAACGTCTTTGACGCCAATAACGATGGTATCAACACCCGTGACGGTCCGTCTACATTAACCGTTTTGCTCCTTTGATCGGGATCCCAAAAATTGATGTCGATTGTACATTACAGGTGCTCAACTCCTTGTGGAGAACAATGTTTGGACTGGTAAGTCAAAACTTTTCGATTTCCCTCTCTTTCTCAAAGAAAAAGTAAACGTCGATGACTAAATCCGTTTTTTTTCCTTTCCAGGTGCTAAGAAGCCCCTCTACTCCACCGACGAAGGTTTCGCTGTCGCTCGTGGCAATGACTTTGGTGGAGGAGAGAACAGCGCACCGTCAGGAACCTTTTCCAGCGCTCCTTACAGCTACAGTCTCACTCCCGTTGCCAACGTCAGAAGCTCTGTCGTCTCTCAAGCTGGCCAGACTTTGAGCTTCTAAATACCGAATTCGGTTTTGGGGGGGTCTGTCTTGGAATTCCTGTACATATCTGTTAAGAAAGTTTTGTTCCAAGTTAAAAAAAATAAATTTGGTAATGCGATTGAATAGTGATGAGTACGTGAGGATAAAGATAAACAATACCAGATCAACTATGTAGACAAGTGCTTAAAATCTAGACTTCGACAGGTTTGACATTTTCTAACGAAATGCTTATTATTTAATATTAAAACTTGCAACATCCACTCGGATGCAAATGAGCTCAAATATCCGAATCCCGGCCCCTCATACGAGTCTAATCCGCTCGCGAGCTCGCGAACAACGGTTCCACCATTCCTCCTGACAAGATGTACCCATACCGAAGTGATAGCTTTAAACGTGGTGATTCTTCCATCCGTTCTGTTTTCGATCGCTTTTACGTTATACCTCACCAGTAAAATAGCGCCTGTTTTCCTATTTAGGAAGTCAAAACTCGAGTAAATGAAGGTTGCCTTTTAGAGGAGTGCCAGTGTATGTTATATCGACCATCGAATATAATTGACCAAAAAGCTTATAAGGTTACCTAGGCTAGCGGCGGGTCGATCCTGAACTGGCTTTTCCGCAATGTCAGGTAACCAGTAGTCTGCGGCAAGGAAAAAAAAGTGGAAAAAAGACTCATAATAAGAGTTTCGTCCTCCCTGAAAAAAGGGATGAATTTCCGTTGAGAGGGCCCGGGAGTTGTACCGAGTCAAGACTGGTCATGACAAGTGAGAATGACACAATAACGATGAGGTAAAATGCGAGACGTTTTCTTTCAAAGCACCCGTTCTAATGAAATGATTGTTCTCGCCCTTGTGGAACTTCTTCTTCCCTAAAGAATACTTTTTTTTAGTTTATTATGGCTTACGATGCCTATCCTCATCCTCGGAGATTCATGTTCACCCTTGATCAACGGAGGATTCCCCCCCAAAAAGTCTTTTGAACTTTCTTTAGTTCAGTCAGGGAAATGGTTAAGCAGGAGGATTAGATCCTAACGATAGTCGATCGTAGGTTTTCTGTCACCTTTTGGGCATCCAGCGGGCATCAAATGCAGACCACGTTTTCCTGACTATCATGCTACAGAGTAAGTAAGATAAAGAAGTGTTTCAACTTGCATTGTAAAGAAGCAACCTAGGTATAGGTAAGTTGGTGGAGGTTATCGGAGCCCCCTTCTTCTTCATTTCAACTTTCATTGAAAAAAAGATTGAGTTAAAACGGGATTTCACTAATACGAATTCGAACAAATCATTGGCGCCTTGACTCCAAAGGGTTCTTCTAGCCTAGTCTTAAGTAAAGAAAAGATCTGCGGTTTATGTGTTGAAAAAATCGGATTCGTCCGCCCCTGCTTTACTATTGGTGGCTTTTAACGGAATCGATGACATACAGCTGACGTTTCTACGTGCTCGCTGTCTAAAGAACTTCGTTCTATTCAGTGCCACGAGCTCGTTATTAAAGGCCTAGTCTAGTATCGAAGATCCGGCGGATCGGTTTTAAGTAAGCCCTACCAGTACAATTTTTTTGAA
>ML179505.1:0-47309 GCA_004369135.1 Dendrothele bispora CBS 962.96
TCATGGTTGGGGTGTGTTCTCTTCTCCTGCTGTCTCTCTCCTGCTGACTTCATCCTCTTTTGCTCACTGTTGAGTATCCTGGTTCTTCTTCACTGTTGGGTCATCTTAATTACTGGTTCTGGGTCACTGGGTATGTGTTTTTCCCTTCGTGTTTTGCTCCTGCTAACCTTATGCTCATTTCCTTGTACCAGCTCCTCTTCGTTGTCTTTTTTTCTTCTCCTCATTATTCCCATGTTTTCCTTATCTCTTTCCCTTATCCTCATTGTTGATGCCTGTACTATCAGTATTTATACTGTCTGTGGTCAGATACCTTATGTACATTGTATTAGCTTGTCATAATATATCTTGAATTGATTAACTTTATTATACAAAAGAGTGACTGGAAAAGGAAAATCTACCATCTAATAGCATAAATCAGAGCAGACTATCAGAACTGTCCCAGGATTACCCCAGGGCTGTCCCAGGGTTGCCCCAGGCAACCCTGGGCCTACTTTGGGTGCCAGGGAATTTTGGACCCAAGGCGAGTGTGCCATGGCACCTTTGGAGCCATGGTACCACAAGGGTGCCAGGGTAGGCCCAGATGGTCTCCAGGCCTAAAAGACTTTTTCCTGATGAACTGGGATACTGTCCTCCATAGCCATCAACCTCCCCTCCTTTTGTATTTGTGTAGTGACAATAATGATACTAAGTATGATGCTATTAATTATCCTATACTTTCTCCCAATGCTCTTACTGTGATCACTACTCTCCAATCACCTACCCCACCTGCCCATCAAGCCTGGCATCTTATGTTGCTTCCAACCATGTTCAAGTCAACATTGAGTAAAAACAAACTGTGATTAACATGTTGGTGTAAAACCAGTTATTCTCAATACATCATCTAAGAAAACTATGATCCACATTCTTCTTGTCTTGTGAGACATGAGCGAGCCCATCTATTTCAACGACCCATGCTACCTGCTGTGAGTTTGACTTTAAATTTAACTTGGCAGCCAAGATTCCTAACTTTTGTAACTATGAAAGGAGTTCTACAATATTCCAAAAATGCGAAAATACTGATGACTTCTCAGTCACGGAAAACTTGAAAGCAGCCCTGATGGACTATGAGGCAACGTACCAATTACACTGGCACTGCTGTTCTCGAGACTCAGTACATAACTTGGCCTCATGTATTGAAAATAGTTGTAACTTTTCTAATAACTTTGAACAATATCATGATTCCTGCAAACTCAGGCAGTAATACACATAAAGATTCGGCCCTCGCCGCAAGCTGCCATACCCACCAGTCATATCTAAATATGGTTAAGATGACTTTCTTGTGTTCTATCTTATGAGAGGCCACTGTTAACTTAAAATATAACGAAAACCAGTCATCGTATATCATACCTCACAGAAACTTCCGGCATTTTGAGTTGTATTCACATACTACTTGATCATAGAAAGTGCGTTCAATAAGCTCCGGCTATTCGTCTAACGCACACCGAAAGAGATGTTAAGAAGGATATTAGAGAGATTAAAGATGCTGTTATGGGAGAGGTCGAAGGTTAATTTGAGGCCCGGCCTTGTTCTGCAACCTTCGAAACCATAATGGACATTGGTCGTATCTATACAAAAAAAGGAGAACATACATTTTGCCTTTGCTTTTCTGTACTTTATTTCACTTTACTTTACCCTCCAATTCCAACTTTGTAACTACATTGAGTTTGGTTCACAGCGATGTTGACTTTACGGTTTGTTCACCGCCGCTTGTCGGCCTCTCCCTCAGTCATTTGTTTCTGGCAGTGATGAAAATTTTTGATTACCACATAAGTCTGCTTTGTAATTGTTGAGTGCTTACATAAACCGTCACCAGTGGGGTACTAGAGGGTGTGATCTTTTTCCCTTATGTAATGACTTTTTTGTTTGTTTAACACAAGCTGTAGAAACGCTGTAAGAAATGATGAAAGATAAAGAAAAGGAAATAAGTAAATCGCGATTTGAGGGAGTTCATGACACATTGTGGGAAGAGCAGCTAATTGAGCTTGAAGCCCTGCACAGTGCAGGTTATAAATGCTGGCGTCTGTTTAGTTAAAATGACATTGACACAAAATATATCAAAACCAAATGTGGAACAAAAGTAGTTTCCACAAACCTCAGCTGGAGGATTTAAAGCTTCTGGAAAGGGAGTATTTTGTGTCTAAGCTGGTACATTTCAAGGCTCATTCTTCAAACAAACACAAAAGAAATGCTCAGATAAAAAAATATGGAATGATATGCAGAAACCTACTTGACCTCTTAGTCTCCCTCTTCAAGTATTTAAAATGGGTGTTGTGGAATGTGAGCCAATTAAGCTGTATTGACATACTGTAGCATTTCGTTCAATTCGGCAGCATGTGACTTTTTGAGAAATTCCAAAAAATCGGAAAATTCGAGAAAAAATTACTGGCAGTGTTTTCGAAAATCGGCTGTGACCTGTGACTGCCGAATTGAACGAAATGCTACAGTATACTGATTACCACTATACTGAAATACTTTATGTCTAAAGAAGACATCATGATGTTGGAATTGGGTGAGGCTGCCATACTAAAGTCTGAGGCATCTACCTTGTCTCAGGTAGTGTTGCACACAACTCGACTCCGCTCCGGCTAGTCGCCGAGTCAAGCCGGTTTTTGAGTCGCGGCTTGACTCGTGACTCAAGTCGGCAGAGTCATTTGGAGTCGAGCGTGAATTTTGTTCCAAATAAACTGGAATTTTACTGGAATTTCAAAGATTAAAACAGTCCGGTGCTCTTTAAAATATATCTTATGACTTCAAAGAAGTATTTAGAGCTGAAGCAAGTAGATAGAAATGTATTTGGAAAATTTTTCGAGATTGGTATGAGCCTGTCATAACCAGATTCTCACGACTTTTTCATGACCGAAATTCACATTTCAGCCATTGTACAAGGTAAGTGCTTATTTTTATACCCTTCACTTACTGTATCAACTTGTTGTAAGCTATTATACTTAATTTTAGCACTTTTTTTCCCTCCTTCCTTGAGAAAGCCATTTTCGACCAACTCCAATTGACTCAAGTCGGAGTCGAGTCGATTTAAATGACTTTTTAGCCGAGTCAAGCCAAAGTGAGTCAGAGCCGAGTCCTGACATCACTAGTCTCAGGACTGTTCATGACCCATGACCCATGACTCTCTCTTTCATGGTCAATTATTCTTTGTTGCTGTGATGTACTTGGAGGTGATTCTCTACAAAAGAATTGTGTACACTTTATACAAATGGAAATTATTCTCTGAACTGACATCTGATGGGAGTTATACTGTATCCTAAACCACATACACATATTCTACACATTCTGCATGTTAAAAAGAATATTTCAATGCTTAGACCCTTTCCAATTCTCTGGTAGTTTGCGTTGACTAATGCGCTGACTAAGAATTTAATCAATTGTGTTTTAGGACGGGATACAGATACTCGCGCGCGTGGGAGGTTTCTTTGCTTACTAAAATTATGACTAATTTAACGTGCGAAGAATCGTAGTACTTTAATATTGACGGTAAATTTTGAATTTACCTAGATCAATATTGTGAGTCCTAGGACTCGAAGGGTGCACGTCGCTACGTGCTTTTATTGCCCTCAAGTCGTTTCGCTAAACGACTCAGTTGCGTCGCACGCAACTTATTCTCTGCACCGCTGTGCAAATTTCTAGCCGCGCTCGGCACTATACCGGAATTTTCCGGTCATGTGGGTACAGCGGTCATGAGTATCGAGTCTTTCACTCTTCTTGCTCACTGCCCGCTGTACCCAGGTATGTTCTATATGCGTCATTCAGCTCTTCTTGCTCACTGAACGTTGTATACACAGTGTTTCATCGCTTATATATCTTTATTCTCCGAATACATCAACATTTCTCAGAGCTGCGCGCTCTTCACAAATGTCTCAGAATCAAGACAACGATGAACGACGAAGCACTACCGCATCGTCTTCAGGCAACGGCAACGCGAACACTGGTTCCAACACAGGGCCTGCCTACGTACCGTATGGAGCTGTTAACCCGCGCAATAGCTCTAATCCGGGTCCAAGTTTCTCTCAGCTCGTTTCTGGTTCTAGTCCTACCGTTGCCTCGGGTACTAGTAACCAAACTCGGTCTACACCTAATTCTGGGAACGCAGGAGCACCGAATAATTCTTTGGCTGACGAACAAGAGCAGGGTCCCCCTCCCGGAGTTAGTTTCGACAACGAGACGGTTAAAAAATTGCAAAAGATCATCGATGACTACCGAGACAATAAACTCGACCGAGCTTCTGCCCAAACCGGGATCGTACTCATTCTCACTGGTTTACCTGGTCCTCCGAGCGCACATGAATCATCCATCAAAACATGGCTTGCACAGATCGATTCTATGGATTCCGAGCGTAACCTCGCAGCTAGGAGGGGGGAGACATCTGGGAATGACCCTACTACTGCTACAAGACCCGAAGGTGAAGCCGATGGAGGAGGTGTCGGAAATCATGGTAATAATAGCGCCGGAGGGAATGATGGTTCTCGATCGCACCGTAAAAAACGACGCCGTCACCATCGAAATAGTCCTTCAGATGGTTCCTCGTCGTCATCTTCTTCTTCATCTAGCGACAGTGATGACGGCGGTAAGAGGTCGAAATTCGATAAAGACCTTGTCCCTTTCGTCGCTAAGGACAAAATCCTTCTCGAGACTATGTCTTCTGGAGCCCGAGCCACTCACGCACTCGCTGCAAACTATCGCCGAGGAGGGAAAGCATTCAAAGACTTGCTCAAGGGGTCAGTCAGTCGACCTGAATTCCCCGACAGTGAATGGAATGCCATCATCCAGAACAAGGTCTGCGATTTCGATGCTGTACTCTCTAGCATTCACTCTCCGGCTGTTCCAAAGTCACTTAAAGAGAAGGTGGGGGCATTTGAGATCAAAGTGGAGAAAGATGTCGAGGTTACGAAGACAGTCACGAATGAGGCCCAGTGGAACAAGGCTTTCCGTTTATTCAAACGTGCAACTCTGCACCTTTTTCCTCATCGAGACTCTGAGTTGGCTACTTACGAGAATCATATGGGTGATCTTTTTCTATCCATTGATCCGTCCCTCCATCCTCGCCTTATTTCGTATGACAAAGCAGTTCGCAACCTCGTCGCTAATCGTGGCGACCTTACTCTTGCGGATATCAATCACGATGCATTTCGGAACGCATTCCGCACCCATATTGAGAACTATGGAGCATTTGTGGTTGAAAACGCGCAGCTTGCTTCGACTTCCTCTTCATCGTCGTCTTCGAGAGATAAACGACCTAGAGTTGAAATATGCAAGCGGTTTAACCAAGGTACTTGCGTGGGGACTTGTCATTTCGCTCATGTCTGCTCGAGACCAAACTGCAGGCGACAGGGGCATGGTGCTCATGAGTGTAAAGAGGGGAAGACCGAGAAGAACTGATCGAGAGGTAATGTTTTGGGTGGAGTTGATGTGCTTTTCGGTGGTGTTGTTAATGTCATTCTTTCCCAAATCTATGACCGAGTTGCTGAGTTCAGGGCTTGGTCATTATTTCTTTCTCTTTTCATTGTTGCTACAACTTGCTACCTTGCCGCTGAGTTCAGGGCTTGGTTATGGTTCTTCTTTTCCTCAAGTGTCTTTCTATGCTACCTCGTTGCTGAGTTCAGGGCTTGGTTGCTATTTTTCTTTTCCTCGAGCGTCTTTTGATACTACCTTGCCGCTGAGTTCAGGGCTTGGTCGTATTTCATTCTTTGACCAATCATCTCTCTTTTTTAAACCCCCTCGAAGCACGTTGGGGGCACTCAAAAAATGAACCTTACCTTGTCGGAGGGATCTCGGCAACCACCTCGGAAGCCGTGGTCTCTGGAGCGTCTAAAATTTGAACGCTCTATTGCAGTTGGCGCTGCTATTGATACGTCCACGCATTCTTCGTACACCTCTGCCCTCAATTCCTATGTTTATTTCTGCGACGTTCACAATTTCCCTTATAAACCTACACCCGATATTTTCAGTTTCTATATTGTTTGGCTTTGTAACAACGACGTACAGCGCGTCGATCCGAAATCGGTGGAGAAATACCTCTCTGGTATCTGCAACGAGCTTGAGGACTTTTATGATGATGTTCGGGCAATCCGAAACCATCACTTGGTACGGAAAACTCTCCGAGGATGTCGCCGTTTATACAGCAAACCCACGAAAAGAAAATCCCCTCTTTCCATTTCCGATCTTACTCTAGCAGTGGAGCATTACCGTCATCGGCGCAATCATGACGATCTACTTTTTCTTGCTCTGCTGCTGACAGGTTGGTTTGGTTTACTTCGCCTTGCAGAGCTGTGCCTTCCAGATCTCAGGAAACACCAAAACTTACGGAAACGGACGAGACGTGATTCGGTGAAGTGGTATTTGCAAGGATATGGCTTCGACTTGCCTCAACACAAAGCGGACCCTTTCTTTGAAGGAAATAAAGTGGTCATTCGTCGTCATACTCGTTTCCCCACCAACATTGATCCATATAATCCTTTTCTTGACTACATGAAATCTCGCGATAGCCGTTTTCCCACCCATTGGCAGCTTTGGCTGCGGGCAGATGGTTCTATGCCCACCCGGTCTTGGTTCATGGATAGGCTGAAGAGCTTATATAACCGGCATGACATCGCAGGTCAGTCGATCCGTTCTGGCGGTGCTACTGGCCTAGCAGAAATTGGTGTCCCTCTTCACCTTATTCGTGCCACTGGTCGTTGGGCCTCGGAGACTTTCCACATCTACATCCGCAAGAATCCCACTTTCCTAACCGCCCTTCTACTCCAATAACTTCTCCGACTCTCATCAACCGCATGCTCCCGTCATCATCTTTTATCATCTTTTATCGATTTTATCAATCAATACTTCCATAGGCTCCATAGCGGTTGCTCGCATGCCCGTTTGTAATCCATCCCGGCCCTGGGGACACCTGCCCTGGGGCGCGTTTGCCTATTCATAACATGAGCCGAAGACAAACAAATGATTGGTTGACGGTAAATTTTGAATTTACCTAGATCAATATTGTGAGTCCTAGGACTCGAAGGGTGCACGTCGCTACGTGCTTTTATTGCCCTCAAGTCGTTTCGCTAAACGACTCAGTTGCGTCGCACGCAACTTATTCTCTGCACCGCTGTGCAAATTTCTAGCCGCGCTCGGCACTATACCGGAATTTTCCGGTCATGTGGGTACAGCGGTCATGAGTATCGAGTCTTTCACTCTTCTTGCTCACTGCCCGCTGTACCCAGGTATGTTCTATATGCGTCATTCAGCTCTTCTTGCTCACTGAACGTTGTATACACAGTGTTTCATCGCTTACCCACCCACCCACCCTGTATGATGCTCAATTCTGTATTTTCCATTCAAGCCGTAGTCTTACCATCAAATGTAATGCTCAAATTGTATCTCCCTTTCAGGCCATAGTCTTACCATCCAATGTAACCGGTTTATTTCTGTCTACTTTACTTACTGCTACTGTACCATACCTATTCATAATCTGAGCCGAAGACAAACAAATTATTGGTATAGGATAAACCGGGGTCCCTACTTGCGCTGTGCTAATTGGAATTTGACAGCAAATTGTCACTGATTACTTCGGCGTAGAATAAATTCGTTGCGCCGTTCGCAGTGCATTGATTGAGGTCTGTCTTTTTGTCCCATCCCGACTTCATCTGTGCTAATTTTGCTCGGTCTTTTATCTGTCAGATCGCTTGTTTCTCCTGTTTCTTCCGTCTCTGCTCTTACTGTACTGATTGGAGCTTGACAGCATTTGCGTGTACTGCGCTTACTTGTCGATATTCTTTTTTTGATTGGAATATTATTAAATAAGTCTTTTTCTTTACTTGTCGTAGTTTTGCTCTATTTTTGGGTGTGCGGTATTCTGCCTTAAGATTATTGTCTACGACAGATGTTCTATTGGGTCAAATTTGTAAGAGTTCTGCTTGATTCCCCAGTTTGTTCCTGCCGCGCAACGGCCACGCCCAATTATCATGAAACGGGTCAATTTAATTGCTTGCTTGCCGGGCTTGTCCTGGCTTGTCAGGTTGTTGTCTTCATCAAAATAAGCACGAGACTTGCGTAAAGACCCACTTGGCTTGTCAGCTTGTGACTTGACAGACTTGTACAAGCTTAAACAAGCTGGGCAGGACGGGGCCAATTAAACGCATTATAATTACGGTGCTTGTTTGATACTTAAGTTTATGATAAAAATCAAAAAGATTATAATCAACTTCTAGAACAAACTCTGGACTTGAAGCTCGATAGTAATATTGACAGAGCTAATTCATACCTCTCAAACACCCGAGTTGATATGTACTTTTGACCGTCTGTTGACCCCTCACAAACGCACGTTTGTTGGCGGAATAAAAAGTCCATTCTCGGAACGTTCAAGAGCCCGTAACGTGGTTTAGTTGATCACTTCTCTTTACTTGGTCTTTTTTTGAATTCACTCCAGAATCACTTTTTAGTACATGCTAGTGGGGTTAACGTCGTCGAAGATTCTCCGAGGATTCGAAATTCAATCGACCACTATCGAGACATGACACGAATCAGGAGGGAGAAAAGGCACATGTGGAAACGTGGCATTGAGGATGTGGTACACTGAATATAGTATACACAAAACAGAAAGAAGATATATATCATCGACAGCAATTCGTTATAAAAATACATACACACATGAACCAGAGCTCAGAGGACGAGAAGCGGGGTTAGGAGGGGAGGGGGGAACCATTGGGGGTGTATTGTGTGCTGTTAGAAGTTAATGTTAATGCAAATAACCATGTAACGAGAACCCCTGCGAGTCAAAGCATTGGGATTCATATCCGTCTATCGAGCCATGAAGAAAAGCATGGACTCCGGGAAGAAATTTGAAATGCCCCCTTCTAGATCTACACAACGCAACGTGGTGCACACTCTTCCTCTTCTTCTACTAGCTCTTGAATGTCCTCCGCGTCAACAAAGACAGGTATCATTACGAGATACGCATTGTCGTCTTCCTTCTGCAAAGAATTATCTCCGAACGTCGATGAATGTCTGCCGTCAACATAAGCACCCGACACTGCAGGTATCGAAGCGCCTCTTTGGAGCTCGCGAACAATACTACTGGAGCTATTGCAGCTGGATTTGTACTGTCCAGGACGTCGATACATCCCCGATTCCAAATCGTCGAGTAAATGGACTCGATCGTGTCCATGTGTGCTGTTCTCGTATCCAAGCTCGTGGTCACGTCCATATGGTTCGTCGTCGTATCCATATCCATATTCGTTCTCCTCTGCGTTTCCTACTTCCATATCCATGTGATTATACCACCAACTTCTTCTTCTAATTCTAAGCCTGTTCCAACTTCTCCATACATTCATGAACCATCTCGAGATCCAATATAACCCCACCGCAAGACCCGAGAAGACCAGTAAAGAGAACAACGCGATGTCGAAAAACCCGATTGGGGAGAAGAATTTGGTGAGGAAGGCTAGGAAGAATGTTCGGATACGAGCGTAGATGATGAGAAGGAGGGTGAAGGCGGTGGTGGTTATTTGGTGAATAAAAGATTGTTCGCTGGGCATCTCGTGGGTAGGGATGGGTTGAACGAGACGTCGGACGGGAACGGGAAACGGGGCGACGGGTAATGGGCGCGTGAATGAATATGTCAAAGATGGAGGGAGACTTGTTGAGTGGTGAGTTCCGAGAGGGGGACTATTAGGTGGCCGTGGACCAAAACCTCGAAAGAGGTGGTACTTAGCAAGAGGGAGAGACGAGGGGAAGGGGGGAGGGGCGAAAGGTCTGAAAAGACCGGTCAAAGCATGGTTCTTATATAACGAGGATTTCCGTTCACAAGTTTGTTTACTTCTTTTGTAAACGGATCATCGATCCGGGATGACTACGTACTACGTCAGAGAAAATCAATAGGGCTTTTTGTTGAGGTAAATAACAAGTAAGCCGAACTGAAGCACCTCCGGGCCTCTCTCTCCCCCTAGACCCTTCGTTCCCTCCATTCGTAATCAGGTCATGGTGTTTGTAAATCCATACTTCTCCGGTCAGTGGAACGATATTTATGGAACGATTAATTAAACTGAACTCTCGGAAATTCTGGATAAACGAACGTCAACTATAAATTGGATGTACGGTTGTATCAATAACTCCAATTGCATTCATTATTCCCCGAATCGGATCGGAGTCGTATGGTCACTGGTGATGGCCGCTCACCTTCGGTCACCGGCGTGACCCTGCCTAGCGAGGGGAACAAAATTCAATAAATAACATACGACCCGAAAGTACAAGGTACAGGGAAGCACTTGGCCTTTGGGACGCATATGCCGCATTGATACATAGTAACATGTTCATGTTGACATGAACGTAAGGTAGGGGACAACCAAACGCAACCAACCCCGCGTGGCTTTATTTGTAGCTCCTTATATGGTAATTACTCCTTCTCACAGCACTTTTGAGGCTCGTTTGGGGCAACTAGTCATCTTAGACCAAATCCCCGCGGTCATTTTATGGATAAATGTGTCTTGAAGTGCCCTAAATATTTTGGTGATTTTTGAATAAGAATTCAGGGAGTTTATGTCAAACTACAAGTTGGAATATCACTGGTTACTGTATAAAGACCCTATCTTCGTATAGTTCTACTGCTTAAAGATTCCTAAGGTCTGTTAGAACTAGTTCTAACTGTTCAAAAGATTTTATATGAGCACGGAGATCTATACAGGTTGAAATGTCGGACAGACACGCCAATGATGCATTAATTAAATTTTCACGCGATTTGACGCGACTTGACGCGACCTGACGCGCACATGCCGACTCACCACATTGCTCGATTCTATAGCGAGGGTAGATACAGGTAGATACACCCTTACTGTACTCTAGTAATGCATAAATACCTTATTTTACTGATTATTTACCTCAGAGAAGTTATTTCACTTGGACTATGCCTTGTAACTACTCCAAATTGACGAGTTTTGTGCAGTAATTTGACATAAACTCCCTCAAGGCTTATTCAAAAATCACCAAAATATTTAGGGCACTTCAAGACACATTTATCCATAAAATGACCGCGGGGATTTGGTATAACATGACTAGTTGCCCCAAACGAGCCTCAAAAGTGCTGTGACAAGGAGTAATTACCATATAAGGAGCTACAAATAAAGCCACGCGGGGTTGGTTGCGTTTGGTTGTCCCCTACCTTATGTATAGAATAGAAGCAAACCCCAATCCATGTGGTTGACTTGATTCATGATTCCTAAAGGATGTTTATCAGTGGAACTTGATGATCACAATTCCCTTGCGCAGGCTTCCCTTCCGGTCTCTTGGCTTCTCCGTATGGTATATGATCAGTCCGTGCTCTCCTGGTGGATTCGGAACAGACCTTAGCTCGAGAGTTTCTCGCCACGGGCAAAAAAAAAATAAATCATAATTTTTCGCCGCCAGTGCACTATGTACAAACTCCTGGTCATTCTCTCATCCTAATCTAAATGTGTTCAAAGACGCTAAAATACTTTATCCGTAGCAACGGATTACGCAGATTCGTTGGATAAAATGGTAAATAGTGAGTATTCGAGTCTCGACTCGGAGCCGCTCCAAGTCTGAGCCCGATGAGAAATTTACGTGGATCCCGTCCGAGTCGATCTATATTTTGTGTAAGCTTGAATGACAAGGCATTCAAACACATACCTACATGTATATGCTGCTTGCACGGAGCGCTCAGGACGGGCGTCGACTCAGTACTACAGACATGTCTTGTTTTTACCTAACTTATGAATTATTTCCCGCTGGCCCATCATACGAGTGAGTGCTGGAGGACAGAAGGGGTGTGTAAGATTACATATTCAAACGAAAGCCATAGTAATTAGGCTTGCCTGAAGCCCGAAACCACAGGAGGAGGAGTGGCTCTCGGTCTAATTGATGATTAATCGATTGATGATCATCGATCATCCGTCACACAAACTCGTGTTGCAATTGACGATTTAATTCGTCTCTTTTTTTTTCCTTTAGCGGTCTGAAATCCCCTTCGTGTCAGTGACTATCGACATAAGAAGGAATAGTTTCATACCCGTACAGGTCGGTCTCATACGGATCTCAAGATTGGAACTGCACTTTACTCAGCTCGTTGATCATCAACGAGCTGAGTAAGTACAGTGGTCCATCTCTACTTCTTTCTATTTCGCACAACCAGTCCTAATAAAAAACCCTAACAGGATGGAGTATGTGGCGATATAGATTCTGGACACTGGATTTGGTGCACCATAGGCCTTGAGCGTGTCAACGTCAAAGTGGCACTTTTTAGAAGATAAAAAAAATCTATGGTTGGACGGTGGCGCTAAGAGGGAGAACGATATCTTGCTCGCTCGATCGTACTTGACGGACTCTACTACTCATTGCTTCAAGCTCACTAGTGAGTTCACTACCCACCAGCATCCTTCCATACCTCGATGATAGTATGTACCTGATCCAGAACGTTGCCCAATTACTGGACGGAATATTGCGAGCGCAGCAGTGATGATCATCGGGAGAAGACAGAAAAGGCTGATTTTTCGAGCCTCATGTGGAAGATAACATAGAACCAAAAACCCCTTCTTCCAAAGGAAATTGATTGAAACTAGTGAGTGCGTCAAAAAGAGTTACGAGCTCATTTAATGGTACCAGAAATTCGGGAGTAAAACCAAAGTTTGATGGATTGCAAGAAGCAGTGGCATTTAATTTGTCTTGAATATCACTTTCCTACTTTGAACTGATTGAGACTGTGCTTGCATGTTCGGAGTCTGTAACGGCGACGGGGAAGGGATGAGTGAGAAGCTAGTAGAGGCCCTTGGAGTCGCCGGAGCCTGGAGGTGGACTCAGAGAAAAAAGACGGCCCGGCAAACTTTGTTGTTTGACCCACAGCCAGCTGAAAACCCTGGTAGTGGCGGGCTGCAATGGACACGCATGATAACGTAGCTTACAAGCTTTCTGAATTCATCATGAGCGGGGCCGCCGCCGCCACTCATGCCTCTGCTTCACGCAGCTGCAGTGCTGATCTACTACACCATGGAGTCTCTCATCCAGCATTAGCCTGAGACAGCGAAGATGTCTCTTCATCATTTTGAACAGAACTAATCGTCTATCGGTTCGTTGAATTATGTCCCAAGGAAAGGATAGGTGGACACGGAGGCACCCTGAATCGCAGCGATGCCTCCTGAATGATATTTGGAAAGGTAGAGGCACCCTGAATCGCAGCGGTGCCTCCAAGTAGGAAATAGCTCGACTCGGTATGCTACTATGTATGTAAAGATAGTAAAAAAAGGGTAGGGTGGGAGGGTAACGCGAGATTGAGCACAGGAGTATAGTAGTAATAACTAGATGACTCGGTGAAAAAGGGATGAGTAGAGAAATGAGTAGACATGCATTGTACACACCTAGATGACTCGGCGAAAAAGAGATGATTGGAAGAAATGGAGCCTGAGTCATCTATATAGTACGAAAAACAGTAAATAGGACAATACAACTATATACAGAGTTAAGTGCAAAGATGAAACACGGTTGGTCGTGTAGACCAGACAAAAGCAAATAGCGGACAGCCCTGGGGTCCTGCGCACGGAGCGGAAATGGGGCATAGGAGGTCACTTACCGAGACGATTAGTCTGTTATAAAGACACCTTTAAAAATCAACAAATTGACGAGACACACAGAATGAGTAAGTCCTGTATCAGGCTGAAAAGACATTCAATGGTTCGAAATCTAGGTAATGTATTAACTCGTATGATGAAGATCTAGCTTGTATTATATGAGGGAGTTTTTTACTAGTGACGGGAAATAATCATGATATTCAAGAGGAGAATGAAGTGGGCCATCGCTGCACGTGGCAGATATGAGGCCGGCCGGGTTTTCGACTACTGTAGAGAATGAGGCGGCCCAAGTCTCATGGTCTGAGCGGAATCTTCCGTGTTTGAGATCCAAATGGGGATGGCACACGATTTCGACGCCTGCTTCGGGCTCAAGTTTAGTAAGGAGTCGGACGAGTCCTTCGTAAAAGTTTAAACTCCGGCCTCGTAACTTACAAAGCCCATTGGCTAGGATGCATGTCCACAATTTCCCATTCATAGGGACAGAAACTGAGTATATCAGCGAATTGCCCTCATATTCACCAGAAAGGTTTATATCACTACATCCAGTACTAAAAAGCTCTCCAGATTTGAGTGATGGACAGAAAAAATTGAATTTTGACAACAATAATAATCAAGTGCTCAGTAGTTAACTTGAAGGATCGAGATCGGGATAGCATGTACACATTATTAACTAAAGAGAAATGAGTTTCATATGGCAAAACCCAAGGTTAGAGGTTCAGATTGGCCTGCGAAAATCATCAACTAAAAAGTGCAGTAAAAATTAATCTGACACTACCTCTCTTGTTACGACAAAAACTGAATCAGAGATGCTGTTCATGGCAAAGCCAGCCTCGGAATATGCAAAATAATCTTGAAAAATCAGCAAATTCATAAATTATCCACGTTATCAAGCCGCTCACATATCCATTTTTTACGAAATATCTCCAAGTCATCTGCTGTCAGGTCAAGATACTGACTCTTAAGGGCTGGCAAAATGTGTGAATCAAAATTCCTTTGAAATCGGTAGCTCCACTCTCGAAGAGTTCTTGCATAATCTGAAGATGGTGAGCATTGGAAAAGCTGTAAGATTCGATAAACCTACGGGGACCTATATTCTCAATGGATTCAATATTGAGCCCAGCGGATGTTATATCATTGACAAGTGTCTTGATTGATGACAATTGTCCCCCACTAATCATTCCGTCATTCCATTAGATTTATCTGGGTTATCAGTAAGTCCTAAATGGTGCCTTACGGATATATGTATTTGCGAACGAAGTCAACTTCTCTGAAGAAAAATGTCATTTAAAAAATAAACTTGAGTGATTCCAATACTTACGATGAGTAAAGATGCCATCGAGAGTCAGGTACAGTAGACATTGTGAATACTTTTACTGCATTTTGTTCCTTCATGGCCCAAGACATTTGTTTGAACCAGCTTGGCATAAATTCAATTCCAACTAAATAAATTGATTAGTGGGCACTACATGCAGATCAAAATATTGCACCACTAAAATATCACGATTTGCATGTAGTGATATAATAGCTTAATGCTAGCACTTGCCATGCTCCATAACCCCAATAGATACAACAGCATCGAATGCATGATGAAAGGATTCAGGCATATTACGGTAATCCATAACATGGACCTTGATTCTCTCAGAAAGACCGGCGGCAAAGATGTTTTTATCCAGAGCTTCCTTTTGGACATCCGATATGGTAATAGCTTCTACAGTTGCTCCATAAGCCCCAGCGGCCTATGCAGCAAAGGTCAGAATATAAGAAATAGTACGTTTTCATAAATCACCAGAATTGCAAAGCTTCCCCAACCACACCTTGGAAAATATAAGATCCTCATTACAAGTCTAATTTAACAGATTTGAATGTGTCACGTACCCAATTTCCAGTACATGTGACCCCTCTTTAATTCTAGCTCGCTGTGCAATCAAGTGTAGTTTCTTTAGTTGCCCACGTTCTAGATCATCAGCAGGCATTGTGCGCGGATCATGATAGTCTTTGCGCGGAGGTGCAATAGGTCGGTTTTCAATGAGATCACCAGTATAGCCTTTTGCTTCTTCATCAAAAACCGCGCAACTGTAACTGTAAGATACCAGAAATGAGAACTTATATGCATCGTTAAGTCCAGGACTTTAAATCGAGACTTACGTCATGTCCCAAGAAAGGAACGCAGAGAACACGTCGTTTGATAGGTCGTAATGGGCGCTGGAGGAAATATTGGGTTGGATAATATCAGACACATTGTAAGTACTCACGAGATGTTACTCTTGCTTCCAGTGATACCATTAGCCAACCGCGTATTTGAACTACACACAGATCATGTCGTTACAAAGGCATTCTTTCAGAGGCTGAAGTATGGTATCATACATATAGCTTAACGTTGTTATCACTGGAGAAATGACAGTCTTCATTTCGGACAGATGTTTTCGATTCAAGATGAAGATCTACTATAACGTGAATTGAGAATTGTCAACACGGATGTTTAGAGGGCTCACCCGGAACACATCATTGAGATTATCGACTTCGATTTTCCCAAGCATATATGAGTCTGCCAGAAGAAAGGTGACACTTGTAGTTGAAAAAATTACATAAATACCTGCAAATCCGAAATCTGTATTGAAAAAAACGCGAGTCCAGAAACCTTCATCTAGGACTTTCACAGTGGCCTCAAGCAGCTTCTTAGGCCCTCCTGTAGAGAGCGTAAATGGTTGACCAAATGAATAAACTTCTCCTTCTGATTCAATTCGTAATTGGCCATGCCTGATCTTTTTCAGGATCAAGAGAATGGAAGATTTTGCTAAGATACTATTAACTCATGTAAGTTCTTCAAAACGTGAAATGTACCAAATGATCGAAGAGAAGGAAGCCTTGAACTAGCAAACATGTCTTGGCTAAAATTCAAGGCTTTTTCAAGAGTGGTCAAGAAGAAGCTGCGTTGGGCATAGTGGAGATTGACGGTCTTGATGTATTCAGTAGTAGTGGTAGTCATTATCGGCGGAGATGCTGGTCTGCAAAAGTAATCAACAATGATGTGGAACGGCAGAAAGTAATATCCTGAACCAGGTGATATCTCGTCGCCCTTAAATATTCACAACTAGGAGCCCGTGCATATGTCTCTTTATCCTTATGTATCGATTACGGTATTATGAAAGCACATTCGGAGCAACGCCTCAACGTATATCCAGAGTACATGGGGTAGAGATTTCTTCTTCGACCCCACTGGGAGCATCTAGCTCCGAGCAATATCGCGACTTAACTTAGTCTTAACAACAAGTTGAAAAACGGGCCCAATTCCTTCGGATCATGACACCCAGTCAAAACCAACAGTTGATGCCCTAGTGAAAAGTCCATAGGGCAAAAAAAATAGGGCCATATCAAAGGAGATCATGGTTCTTCATCATTGTATCATACATATGGTCGCCCATTCAAAAAGTCTTGGAAGAGATAATGAGAGTACTAGAAGTCTGGTAGTGACAAGAGAGAAAGTGATGACATAGACACCGAGACGAGAAGATTGGCAGATTCTGAATTTTCTTATGATACTCAAATGTGTCAGCAAATGGTCATTCAAGTTCAAACTGGATGACTTGATGGCAAAATTTCCGTGAGCCCCGTTTTCACGCTATCTCAGTTGATCGTTAGACAAGTCAACCCGTTCTGACCCGATTCCGTCATTTCCGGCAGATATACCCCAGCGTCAGGGTTAATAAGCTCATCTGTGCAGGGGGTGAGTGGTCCCGGGAATGATGATGTACTTAGCTGCCACTGGGATGCTTCCCGGACCCGGCGCCTAGATTTTGTGACAAATCCGGTTAATAGATTCCTCCTCCTCTGTCGGATGGAATCTGACTAGCTGCCGAGTCAAGCGGCTTTCGAGTCAGCTGAATGACTTATGTCCGAGAGAGGGATCAGAGGAAGTCTTGGGAATGGCAATCTAGAGGCGAGAATATACCAATGATGTGTAAGTATAGATGTCTCGAAAAATCTCGTTAGCAGTTACTGAAGGGTAGAGAGTGTGCTAGTATCTTCACATTAACTTCAGCAGTCAATGACTGTGAAAGGAGTGGACGAATGTATGGAAGTACGGAAGTTTCAGTCGTAAATTGAGAATAAGATATAATTAGTAGTCTAGTGCTTACTGTCATAAATGTCGAATTCCGTCTTGTCATGTAAGATGACCTGTAAAATTACGCTGGTGCCTAGTAGTTTAGTATAAGTACATCCTTATACATCGTTAGCTCAATCTGTTAAGAGGCTGAATTTATGAGAATTCGTTCTTACTTTCAACTTACTAAACGGTCTAAACTGGACTTGTGGGGTTAGTGTTACTGCATCTATTTTCATGTCAACCTCATTTAGCAGTTTGTGTGCCCGCCGCCCCGCTGGCGGCCGCGGTGGCGTGAATTCTGCGTGTCACCCTGCGTGCCTGCATGCCGGTGGCTGTGCACCTGCGTGCCAGTGAAATTTTTGATTTCGTTTTCCCCGTTAACTGGGAAGGTTTTTTCAAAGTATTAGCCTTAGAAGTATTATATAACATGCAGTATCAAGCTATATAAAAATTGTACTGATAGAGCCCTGCAAAACTTGTGAATAGCTTGCAGATTAATTCTGGGGCAGAACTTTGTTAAGACCTTTCGCATTCATCACCTGGATTGGAAACCTCCTAAATCTATCGCCAGTCTGCTTACAGGAGACTAGAAACCTCCACTTACTGCTCGTGTAATCGATTGTGTCAGTAGAGCATAAGTATTTTTGCGATTTTCGGAGTTGTCCGAACTGTTTTCGGTTACGCTTCCTTCGGTTATGTCTATGGGGAACGAAATGACGATTTGTGGAGTGGAGGCTGCCGTACATGCCGAATGATCGGATAACGTGTGAACTTCTTCATCCGAGCCCTGCTCCAGTCCCTTCCCATCACCGTTGCCAAATTCCGTATAAGCCATAATCGTAAGGTGGACTGGGAAACGAACAGAAAGGCGGGTTGGAAAAAAATGGAAAGGCGGGTTGAAAATAAATGGAAAGGCGGGTTGGGAACAAATGGAAAAGCGGGTTAGAAAGGAATGGAAAGACGGGTCGGAAACAGATGGAAAGGCAGATTGGAAATGAATGGAAAGGCGGGTTGAACACGTACATAAGTAGTAAAATAACTGTAGAAGTTCACGAGGTTAAGTTAATAGATGAAAATATGTTCAACGATATATTTGCGTACCTTCCAACGCTCCGTTTAGTCTTTCCCGGCAGCACCCTCAAATCCGACGTCTTCACGATCCTCATGACGTTTACTAAACATACACCTTCCAAAGCATAAGCGAGTCATCGTGACCCGAGAGTCTGTAAATAAGTATCAGTAATGCCAACGTTGTCCGAGTCATTTGACTCACTATATGCGCATATATGCGTCCTATACTACACATATATGTGTCCTGTTTGCATTAAACAGTAATAAAACGGGACAACGCACCAATAAAATACGCATGAATCAAAAGCGTACCTTAAGGAAGCGTTGATGTCCAGCCTCATGGATGCATGTAACTGCCTGTATTACCTGCATGGGATCGGTCTGTTAAACTCCGTTTGAATAGGTTGTAAGTATATAGAAGAACAGAAGACCGAGCATAGAAATCAAAGAACCGACTCACACACCTTGGGGCAATTGGATGTTGGTGGTCAGAGAGAAAGCGCTCTGTAAAGATGGTAAGACATGTCGGAAGGCTTAATGTAGCCAGAGCGGAGTATGCCGAACGCCGATAAGTTTTTGGGACTCAGGGAATAAAAATAAAAAAGACTGCAGCTCGCAAATCTAAATTATATAAATTAGAATTGAGAGGAGGGAATGGCAGCTTTCAAACTTTTTGGGACGAGATCGGATTCCATAAATTCTGAACCGAATTCCAAGTCCTAAAAATAACTATTTGAACACAAATGGACGTCTTAAAAAAGCACGAAAATGTTTAGAAATGGAATAAATGTCTAGAAATGCGTCAAAAAGAAGTGACTTCCTACTGGGGATCATCAAGTACTTAATATCATTACGGAAAACTTGAAGAGTAGAAGTTAGAATTTGCAATCCATCGCTATTATAGTGGGACATAAATTATCGCTTGCTAAGAAGAACTAGAACACACCATCAAACTTTAATCTTTCCTCGTGTCCTCGAAGGTAACGAAATGGTGTCCCCACAAAACAATCCCGAGCAATTATACTATAAGACCATAAGACCATACACTGAATCTAACTCACCCCAACATCTGACCCCTCAAGATAATGCTTTGGGAGATTCTTGTACTGGGCCTGACGGTCCTCACAATATCACACCTCTTCAAGAAAGTCAATCGTTACCCTCCTGGACCTCGTGGACTGCCCATTCTGGGTAATATATTCCAACTTGACAGCGTCAAGCCATGGCACACATTTGCAAAATGGAAAGAAGTGTATGGTACGCATTGCTCGAGACTGTTCAAGTTTATGTACCTCACAGGTCCAGCAGGTCCGATCATATATCTTGATGTAGCTGGACAACCAGTTGTCATTCTCAACTCCAAAAAGGTCGCTGAAGACCTGCTCGAGCGCCGAGCGTCCAATTACGCTGACCGTCATCGATTTATTGTTCTCGATAAAACAACTGGGGATTCGATCATTGCGTTCATGCGGCCTGGCGAACGGTAAATTACATTTTATGTCAATGCTGGTCAACTAATGACACACATAATCTTGCAGATGGCGTAAAATGCGTCGCGCGAGTGACCACGCCTTGGGTCTCAAAGCCTCGAATAATTATCATAACGCTCAAACCAATGAAAGTGTTCTACTGGCATATGGTATACTAAATCAACCGAACACTTGGCAATCTCAAATCGAAAGGTTGTAAAACTATTACACTTGAACCCGTGAAATACAAAGCTAATCATATGCTTTACAGGGCTTCCTCCTCGACCTCGTTGTCTATGGTATACGACCTACCTCCTCTTCACTCTCTCCATGATCCCGCTGTCAATTTTATGAACAGCTTTGTCAAGTGTATAGGCAGAGTCGCGATGCCCGGTAGCTTCTTAGTGGATATGTTTCCCATTTTGGAGCGTGTTCCCTTATTCTTAGTAAAATGGAAGAGGGATGCGGAGATCAACTTCAATAAGTTTAGCTCAAGATTCGAAGACATGTTCTCGAAAGTGAAGAATGAAGTTGTCAGTTACACGTCATTTGAATAATCCAACCCTGTTATGTTGACGAAGTTAATAAACAGGCAAGCGGTAACGAACAACGGCCTAGTTTCTGCGTCAATTTGGTAGAGAACCAGAAGCAAAATAAGCTGTCTGATCAAGATTGTGCTTGGCTAGCTGGGGCTCTCTAGTATGCTCCCTTGATTTCGTCGAAGAATCTTATACTTACCATGATTAACAGCTCCGCTGGCCACGAAACGGTATGCACGAATCTGAACATGAATCTTGGTTCTCTATACTTTATTAAATAACATATTCTTCAGACAGCAACAACAATGAACTGGTTTATATTCAGCATGATTCAGTTTCCAGAAATACAAATGAGAGCTCAAGAAGAATTAGACAGGATCGTTGGGCGCTCCAGGTTGCCATCGTTCGCGGATATCAAGCATTTACCCTATATACATGCGATCGTGAAAGAGGTAATCAGTGTTAAATGCCTTTTTTGAATGAGAATCTGACCTACTTGAATTGCGAAGGTATTAAGATGGCGGCCTGCGGTACCTACAGGAGTACCACATATTCCGATTGAGGTTCTCCTTTCTTTGCTTGTGCGTGTCATACTCTGAAGAAATAATGATTTTTATTAGGACGACTATTACGAAGGATACTTCATACCCAAAGGAACACTTTGTATTCCTTGTGCATGGTGTGTATCAGACTTAGCAACTTGACTTGATGAACACCAACTTCCAATTGCAGGTCGATCAATCGTGACACCGAAGTATATGGCTCAGACGCAGATGAATTCCGCCCAGAGAGACACCTCAATGAGAAAGGTCAACTTAAAGATGAAACAGACGAAGGTCATGTCACTTATGGTTTTGGTCAGCGGTAAGTACTATTCAAGCGCTCTGTTTCTCGTTAATTCATTCACTCGCATCAATAGAATTTGTGCTGGACGATATGTCGCCAACAACGCACTGTTCATTCAACTTGCGGTGATTTTGTGGACAATGCGTCTGGAAGCCATCAGGGACAGCACTGGAGTCCCTTTGAAGCCAGAGATTCACGCGGAAGACTCAAACGGCATTTTTGTGTAAGCCTTTTCGTTGCTTGGCGGGCATTCGAGGACTCATTCTGACATAGCCGTCCACCTCCATTTGAGATTCACGCGGTAGCACGATCTCAGGATGCAGAAGCTATTATTCAACAAGCAAGAGATGAAGTGATGGAAGAAGCGCTTGCTCGTCTCGATGTATCTCAGTACTAAGTAGTTTACGAGGCCGACTGTAAGGAGGAACCGTCTTTGATTTTGCTGGATGTGGCTTCAAAGTATTCCCTGACGGCTCTCGACTTCGAACGCGACAGTAATGACAAGACACGATCGAAAATGATATAACCGATCCCTACACCGACGCTACGCCGCTACTCAAGCCAACGCTAACGTCTGTCCGTCGCTTACTCGTTGCTACTGGAAGCATCAATACATAGACAGTGAAGGAAATGATAAGTTATATCGCTTTGTCGTTGGGAATAAATCTGGGACCGACGACTCTGGTCATGACTCAAGTCGTAGTGACGATCAGCCGGGAAAAAGAGTAGTGAAAACGAAAATGTCGTGGTGGATGAAACCGCGTTGGTATGGGGCTGAGGAGGATCTAGGGGAATTTCCTGGCGAGGTTGTTGGATCTGTTGAAGAGTACATTGTAGTAGGACTACCTGCCCTACCGGTAGTACTATTCTCCCTCCTTGTTTTCATTCATAAATCATTTTACATCTCTTATTTCAGTTCTTTTGTGCTCAACGCACTTTCATTCAATTTCAGCTTACTCTTTATTCATTCGCATCCGGCACTTCCTTTTTAGTTCAACTCCGAGTCACAACACCCGACCCACTCTTCACGGAAGCGCCTTGAGCAAGCGCTTGAGGCCTGAGCAACCTCCGTCCGTGTCGAATTGCGTCTAGTGGAGTTCCGGCAAGTGAATCGGAGGAGAATGAGAAAGTAAGTACTCGGAATTGACCCCTATCTCCTATTTCACATGTTATTTCGTCTGTCCTTTTTACTTTAATTACTGTCGTTTTCCCCCAACCGAACCCTCTTCTATTCATTTACTCATCTATAAATACTGCTCTTTTTCACGCTCTACTTGCAATACTTTTGTTGGGGCACGCACGGACCATTCTATGTAGTATAAAAGATGTATAAATCTGTAGGGGAAGAATCACCTTCTTTTGGGTCACAAATACTTCGAGCCTGAGCCCGCGCTTTTATTATCTGAGCCTTCTGTGTTATACCGAGCCTTTCTTTCTATTATCGAGCCCTTTGTTTCCTTTCGAACGCCTCTCGCCACTTTATTGAAGTCTGTGGGAGCCTCGTGTTCAATATTTCCCAATTTGGTACGTTATTCATATTCCGTGAAAGTACTAACATTGTACGTATAGCCTACGGTCTACCAATTTCGGTACTACTTCTCTTTTCTATCATACCCTACCTGCCGACTCCCGACTCGACACCTTGCAGCCCTCGCTTGGGCTAGCTCTTCCTTCGATAACATGACAAGATGAATCGATTTCGTTAGGTAAACTACGCTGCCACTATTAGCATTCATTTTCGGAACGGAAGTTCGGATTGAAGAAAATCCAAATAATCCGTTCTCAGAATTATCAAGAGCAGAGCTTTGTTAAGTATTGTATTTGAGGGCTGAAGCACAGGAACTCACGCAACTGTTCGACCTACAGTGTTTGACTCTGAGCCATCAGCCACATCGTGGGAGTATATCTCGTGACTGTTCACGCTCGACATCAAGTTGATCAACGCTTGAACTGTCACTGTGCACAGACGGATTGTTCTCGATGGCGACCGACTTTTGGGCAAGCTCACACTAGTATATCCGGGACCATACATTCTCTTCTCTCTATGACCTGCTAATTTAAATCATCAGTAAACGATGGATAGTGGACCGAGCGACGTTAGCACACGCTCGTGAACAAGACCTTGCATATGCTGGGAGTCAGGAACTTTTAGATTTCTAAGGCATTTACTTTGCTAACAGTAAGTATTCTTCTCATTCTTCGTGGAATGCCCGTTTTACATATCCTCTTTTCGTCTAAAGTCATCTCGAAATTGGGAAAAAAGCTCAATCTCCGCCAACGTGTCATTGCAACTGCAACAGTTTTCTTCCGACGGTTCTATCTCAAGAACTCGTATTGTGAAACAGACCCTTTTCTAAGGTCGGCCGGAAGTCCAAGGTTGATTTCGCGATTTTTGCGAACAACAAATTTGTGAACAACGACCTCAGCACGTGATGACCTTTGTTCATCACTCACGCTTTGATTGTTCTCTATGGTTTGTTACCGTCCTCCTCTCATCCTCGTCTGTTGTTAGAATTATTAGGGGTAGATGATCTTGAGGGTCTGCTTGGGAGAAATTATAGTATGGGGATTGTATCGAATACATTATAGTATGGGGATTGTACCAAATAAATTTTGGAAACCCAAGAAATGCAGCTCGGCTAAGAATTCAAAGTCATTCCTGAATTGCAGGAGCCTCACAGCTGCTCGACTGCGGGTTGGTGGTCAGAGAGTCATAAGCAACACTAGTCACTAATATTTATGAATCAATCATGATTTCGGTAACAAATGTTAACACACAAATAGCGAATAAATGAGGATTTATATCATATCTATAAAATCTAATTTCGTACATCCATTAAGTCCTCCAATGGTCTAAAACAAGCCGTCAGGTTGGGGAGGCGAGCGGCCAGAATTGAATCCTGAAAATGATAGCCTAGTATAATAAAATTGTAATGGTACATACGGTACAGACTCACTCTAAATTATACAAGTTCAATCTCACTCGGGAGAGAATTTATTTATTGATTTACAATGTACCTACTCTCGAGCAATGATAGCTTCTTTCATGCGCCTGAAGATCACCCAGCTTTCCTTCATAGCACTAGCACCAACCAATGATGGACGGTCAATCTCATCATAGGCCGCCTGAGCACACAACTCAAATTCGTCACTAACCCAACGAAATACTTCTTCTCTAGGTGGTAGCTGTTCCCGCAGTGCGTCGATAATTTCAGGGCGAACATCAAAATGACAATCCATCATGTTGTAATCACGAGGACAAGCCATAATTTGATTTGGGGTGACACCGGATGGGATCGCAGACGTGTTGTTGGGTCTAGTTCTGTGTTTATTCCAGTAGTCCATGTAGTCCTCGAGGCAGCTTTGAACGATCTTAGGGAACAGCCAATGGAATAGATCACTATTGATTAGGAACGTTAGAACAGTTAAAACAGCTGTCTATACACAAGAAATAAAGCTTCGAGCGCACCAGTCACGTTGATACATAGGCTGAAATATACCGTTAGACTTGCCTTCCTCAATAATTTCTCGGATGCTGAGGCTGTTGTACTTGCGATTCCAATGCCAACTACTTTCGATGGGTATGTTGTGCACACTCTTAGTAGCCCAAAGAGCAGGGTAATCGTCGAGATCAAGGTCGGAACACGTCTCACTGAGAATATCATGTCAGTCATGACAAAGCGGATAGGCCAAAGTGATGAGAATACCGAACGACATAATGTTGAGCGAACAACTCTGTAGTCTCAGAGCCTTTATCAACTGTCATTTGAACAGGAGCACCTGGAACAAACAAAAGGGATTAAAAATTATTTAGAGCAAGAGTGGCCAGGACTTGACTCAACGATATCCAGCTTCAACAATCATATCCAAGTACAGATGGCCAACAACATCAGTACTCCGTGCGTTTGGTATGACGTTGTACTTCTGAAGATAGCCGACCTTTTGACGGAAACCATAAATTGGTATTCCCACCCCTCCCATATCCAGCGCTTGAGCACTCAGTTTCTCATGACCATCCGCATGAATCTCTTACCCAGGCCCAATAACTTCCAGCTTTTTCCGGGGGATCTTGTTGTGATTTCCGGGTCGACGGAGAAGAGCGCCTTCGGGGTATTCTTCTTTCATTACCTCACGGACTTTGCGGCTGGGCATAACATGGGGTTAACACGGTATGTGACAGGCAAATTCATATGCGCACTCACCGTGGCAAGGGAGTATGGTCTCGAGCAAGTATGTTGAGAATAACATTGGGTCCATTTTGTTTGTAAAGGTCATTATCGATCTTGTCCAATACAAGGGAAGTCTGAGCTTCATCCGAGAGTTTCTTTGCGTTCTTTCGAGCTGTTGGAATATCAAATTTCTTTTGAAGCGTGAATAAAGTGCTGCGTCTGAGAGAGCCAGTTAGCTTGAGATATACAGGGAACGTCAGCTGTACACACTTGATAGAATAACCAAACTGAGCTTCGAGTCTAGCCATCGTTTCCTTGGCAGTGAGCGCTTCCTCGGAGTACTCCAGCAGCGCATTCTTCAAAACTTCGTCATTGGGTTCTGACATTCGTTTTCAGTGAGATGCATTCAACAGTGGACAGAATTTGGGCTTACTTGTTCCGTTTGAATGCCCGTTCTTGCCTGAGTTATTGACCATTTCGATGGTGAAATTGCGGGGAGAAAGAAGGCGATTACTGTGCTCTTTTATTTGGATTCAACAATATGTGCCGGCCACAATATCACGTATCGATGTTGAAGACCATTGTTCGTTCGGTTCCTAAAAAGGCAAAAAAAGAACAGTACCAGACTCGTCTCCACTGACCGACGCAACTCATTTATATTCAATGCTAGTGGCTGATATGTGAAATACGAAAACAGTCATGTCTGTTTATTGCGACATCAGTAGTAAGTACCTAGAGATTCTTGTGCAAAAAGAGATCGAAAATTGTAAAAGTACACGTCCAAAAAGGTTAATCATAATCTATCGCTACCTTTAGTATTTTCAACCGTAGACTCTGAGTCCGTCATCTGTACTTTCGTCTTCTGGCCGTCTACTATCCTCCTTGTCCGAGTCCTCCTTGTTCGAGTCCTCCTTGTCCGAGTCCTCCTTGTCCGAGTCCTCCTTGTCCGAGTCCTCCTTGTTCGAGTGCCCCTTCCCCCTGTCCCTCTCCTCCTCTCCAGAGCTGGAAGGCTCACGATCAGCTGGAAGGGTTCGCTGAGAAGAGGTGTGATGCTGGCCACGGCCACGTCTGCGACCAGAGTGTCCACGACCGGAGCGTCCACGACTAGAGCGTCCACGAGGCTTCTTTGGCGATGGTAATTCTTCCACATCGGAATCTTCTAGCTGGATTCCCAGGGCACCACAGACTGAATTGCAGCGATGATTGCGAAGATAATTGTCAATACCGTCTTGACCATGATCTCCAGGACCGCTTGCCCTAAGTCGAAGTCAAGATAAAGTCGTTATTCTGGGAGGAGCAGCTTACCCTTTTGTCGCAGTATGCGTCATAGCATCAAATAATACAAATTTGGTTCCTGCAGGAGTGTGAACAGAGCAAGCTACAATTCTGGTCAGAATCGCAACTTGATAGGTATAGATAATAAAAGTCACATACACTGCAGGTCGACAAAGACCTTCTTCCCATTGGTCCAGTACAGGGAGTAATGGGCAAAAGCTGTCATCGTCTTGAACGGCAGGGTATTCTTGTGGAGCTCTTGCAAGGTCCCGCTGTATTTGGTCGTTTGTGTGATATGGTACGGCTCAAGAAGCCAGATAACACCTGGCAATTCGATCTCCGAGTCGGGGACATTGGCTGCGGCCGTCTGTTCCTCATAAGAGGAAAGTGAGACACCAGAAGCTTCAGATGGCCAGCAATTGTTATCGATATCAATCTTTTCTCGAGCGAGCAGGCATTCGGTGAATTCAAAGTCTAATCCAAGGAAATATAAATAACGGTGTTAAAGCTTAGGTAAATCAAAGAATACCTTTAGAGACTGTTGCACTGGTTGTACGTGCGAGTTTATAAAACTCGTCAAGAAAGTAGGATCCACTTTTCTGGACCTTGAACTCGGCTTCAAGATAGGAGGCGTTTTTTTGAATGGGCAAGTTTCGAGTAATCGCGTTCACGTCTGGGACATCAGAGCGAAAGCCACCTTCAGGAATGGCAGCATAACGCTTGGCAACCCAACGTTTTCCATTAATCATTACCTAGCAGAACATTACAGTCAAAAATACCCGAACAAAGAACAAGAAACTCACCATGTAGACCAACTTGCATGCTCCATACGCAAATGGCAAGCACGCTAACTCAACGTCACGCACTTCGTCAGTAGCCCAAGTAATCTCACCACTCCCAAATCCACGGGAAGTCCAGCCGGCGATCTCAAACTGGACGGATTCAAATCTTTTCTGAGTGTTATCTGGATGAATGTCGATGTTGTCTCGGGAGGTAGAGGAACCTAAAGCACCGTCCATATCGACAAAGGTTGATACAGGAGGAGGTACTGACGTGGCCACAATAACATTCAGTACAAGTGCAAGTAATCAGGAATGCATTACTACCTTTACGCTTGCCACGTTTGACATCTGAAGAATCGTCGTCATCATCTTCGCGTGCTCGTTTAGCTCCCCTACTGCCATCGATGAAGTCTCTGGGCAATTGACCATCACGACCTTCTATCTGAGAACAAGAGTCAAAAAAGAACCTAGAACATTGCAAATAAACACACCCGTCCGAGATTGAGAATCAACCAAAGATGAATCGACTCTCCCGCATTCTCTTTCCTCTTCTTGCTCGCACCTTTCTTCTCTCCCGGAAACATGAACCACGATGGATCGCAGGTTGGAAGTTTGCGATGCGTGTCGTAGACTTTACCAACAGTGGCATTTTCAGTTCCGCCAGTAAGTGATGTATTGTTGGGCAGTCGAATATAATAATCATCACTAACGTTCAAATGTTAGCATAACAACGCGGAAATAGCTATACCATTAGGCGCACCATTGCAAGCTCCCAGAAGTATTCGGTTCCCACTCATTAGTGTTAATTTCCTTCACTTTGTTAAAGACAGCATCTGGAAACAAAGTAAGAACTTCATGAATAACGACGACAACTGTGTAAGCCCACCTTTGAGCTGCCGGTCAGCTGGCCATATACCGTGTTGACGACCAATGCCCTGCACTGGTTTGTAGGTTTTTCCAGCGGGAACCATTAACGTCAAGAAAAAGTTAATCATCCGGCCACAGGAACGCTGAGCTTGGCGACGCTCAGTAAACTCAGTATCACGCTGCTGCTGCTTGACGTCCTTGCCGGCCCTCATTTTTGCAGTAAACTGAGCAGCATAGGCTTCGGCTTGAGTGATGGCATGTGCGGTAGGGGTCGGTACTGAAGTCGGAGTACCTTGAGTAGGAGCGGAGGGAGGATGCTCAGAAGTTTGACCCTTGTTGGGTGAAGTAGATTGTACAGCGGCTGCTATAACAGGAGAATCAATAAATATGAACCGTAAACAGAGACTATAACCACACATCACCTTGCTGCTGAACGCATCGACCACAAGTGTCACCACTGAGTCGAGAACGTTGAGTCCCGCAAGATTTACACTGAGGCATATTCTAAACAACTAAGATGAGGGATCAATTGACGAAATGACTGAACGATCCCACCTCAAAATGTTTCTGTTTTTCTGGGTTGTCTTTGTGGATAACGTCGAGTGCTTCACAACGGGCACAAAGCCCTGCACGGGATTTGAAGGGAAATATGCCACCGCAACCTGTGTTGTCTTCACCGCGACATTCAGAAATAGCGAAGGCGTCAGATGGCTGGGATTCAGCCATGATCAACAGAAAGACGGGAAAGATCAAGGTCAGCCCGAGTGCGCTGTCGTCTTTAATACCCGTCCTACTAATGTGAACAATAGATGATTGCCAAAAAAGTCAGCAAGCGGAACAATGGCATTGCGAATGGTGTGTCTCACCAAATGTCAAAGCGTAAAAAAGACAAGGTCTGCTACCTGTTTGACTATGCCCAGTCGAACTCTTCCTCCCCGCAACTTGGTAATGCAACGCGTACGATTCAATTTTGACCTCGGTAGAATTCGTTGATAAACATCGTTGTTCAATAAAATCGTAAGGAAAGAATTTGATAAAAACCAGATAGAGTCGGGAGGTCCTCGGACTGGAAAAAGACTGGAAAAAGGCGGAAACAGGCAACATCCCAACAGCACGAAATGCCGTTGGACGAGGTGACAGAACATGATTCCGTCACACAAATCCGCACAAAATGCAGCCAAGGACGCCACCGCCGTCTTTTCTGTTTGTTGAGCTTCAAAAGTAGATAAGAGTCCTCCAGAGACAGAAGTAGGCTGAGCCCTAGCTTTCGAAGTCACCGTGGACCCCGAAGCCGACCCCGAACCAGGCGCTGAACCCGTCCTCGACGCCAATCTACTGCTGGACCCAGGCACATTGATGTGGTTCGTCTTTCTCGTCTATAGTCTCTCCAACACCAATCTCACTAGAATCAGGCGCAGTCCAATACGCAAACGTCGCTCCAGAACATCTACTTCTATACCCCGAGCTCCTAGCACCAGAGCTTCAAAACGACGTCCTTCCCCCCACATCTTGCTGAGAGACAGACAAATAAGAGCTCGCTCCGCTCCCATCAACATCGCCACCATGGCCAGCTCCAAAAGTATCCGAAACATCAACATGATCAGGGTCGGTAACGCCCTCGACATGAAAGCTCCAACTCGAAGTAGCCTCTGACGCTGCCTGCGAAACTCTCGTCCCCGCCTCCTGCTGCTGCTGCTGCTGCGATTTGACCCCTACTCGTCGTCGGCGAGGGTGCATGGATAACTCCAATGACTCCTCGAACTCGTTGCTTGATCATCCTCATCATAACCACCATAACTCTTAACCTCCTTAATCACTCTCAAAGACGCCATGTCTGCATCGCTAGGACTAGGACCCAGGATGAGATTTGCTCCACTATACGGCGGTTGTCCTCGTCGTCGTCTTGAACAGAAGAAGCCCCACTGGTAGCCTCCGAAAGAGGTACCGACATCGACATCGACCTAGCCATCGAAGAAGCAGCTTCGTTATCATCATCGTCCTCCCATTCCAACAGACTACTCTGCGTTTCCAACTTGGCCATGAGCTCGTCGATCTCCGTCTCTGTCAACTCTTGGCCCGCTTTTCCAACACCGAGCATTTTGGCTATATCTGCGTCTCCATGAATGTAACCATGTCCATGTCCACCACCACCACCGCTGTTGTTACTACGATTTGCATCCCTAGGATCACACCCCAAGTCTCCCTTCCTCAAAGAAATATAACCAAAACCTCGATAGAGCGGGTTGAGTGAGGATATCCGACGTTGTTTGACTTCGACTCGGACAGAGCAGAAGTTAGAGTTGGGTCCAGAAGACGTATCTGGCGAAGCAGGTTGCGAGCCAGGATACTTTCAAGAAGACCTAGGTTTCTCTTCGTTCATCACTTCTTCACCCTAGTAGAGATTACTAGAGATTACTTACTGGAAGGAAGAAAGAAAACATCATCATGCAAATGCATCGAAAACGTGTACCGCTCCTAGTTTATTATAAATACCACCTGAGTGTCCCTGGCCATGAAAAGCTCTTCGACGCGTTACGTTTCGGTAGAATCGGAAGGTCCTCGGATAGGGAATGACACGGAAAGGGAAAGGGGAAAACAGGCAAACGCAACAGCACGAAATGCCGTTGG
Organism: Dendrothele bispora CBS 962.96; assembly: GCA_004369135.1. Lineage (NCBI taxonomy): Eukaryota > Fungi > Basidiomycota > Agaricomycetes > Agaricales > Dendrothele > Dendrothele bispora. The sequence goes on from ML179505.1 coordinate 31,356, forward strand.
AAACAGGTGACAGAACATAATTCCGTCACCAAAGGCCACACAAAATGCAGCCAGGAGGTACAACGACGAGTGAAGACTTTTCTCATCGTCGTTCCTCAGAAAGGGCGGTTGGCACTTGTTGGTCATATGACGTTGTCAATGCTTGGCTACAGACCCGGAACCAAACATGCCCGACTGATGCGCTTCTTACTTCCTTTCATTTTCTCTCATTCCTTTAACTTCCTCTGGTTCTTTCCGCTCCGTCTCATTCTTTCTACCTTCGAAAGCGTGTCCACCTTCCCTTCTAGCTGCATTTTGTGTGGCTAAAGTGCGGCGGTATCCTGTACTGCGGCGGATTTGCAAGGATTTTTGATCTTTGCATCGAGGTCTACCTATTTCGACATTACACTCGACAAGACTCTGCACACAACCGACCGACCGACCGACCGACCATCATATCGACCACCGATTTTGACCGATCCGACCCAATCTAAAATGCTGAGCAGACATACGAAGTCCCCTCCTCTTATTACTGCTGCTCTAGTCCAGAAAAAACCCCACTTGGTGACACATAGTGCCAAGCCGGGCGCTCGTGAGTTTGACGTCGTGTTACATGGTAGTAATACTCACTTTCAACAGCTCTTCGTTCATTTGAAGGGCTCGCCGGCGCGGTAATTGGTGATCTCGGCTATTTTGTTACCAGCCCGAACATAGAAATCATATACTCACCGTCGCTTCAAATGTGTAAAACGCGTATGCGTCGGGATCTTCATTTTGGGAAAGACGATCCCCTATTTTTCCCTCAACCCTTCCATGCTTCCGTCGGTCACCTCGCTGTCATTCCAATTCCTTCCAGTCTTCCCGATCATGAACTTCAAATAACTTGGTACCGGCCAACTGATAATGATTTTTTGGCTCACGATCTGAACAAACCTTGGACGGGAATGGGTGTTTTGGCGCCTGGCCTTCTCGAACGCTTGCAAAAATTTAATCAAAGACTGCTCGACGACGTACTTCAGTGTTCGGACAACGTAAAACAAGACTACTACATGCGCCACGGACATGATCAGATACGAAAACTTTTGGACCTCCTTGATCTACCAGCATCCCGTTCGGAGAGTTTCCTGCGTCTGGCGTGTCTACAACGACAATGCCTGGAACTTCATGCGCGTTGGAAATGGTTAACGGTTTACACACCACGCCTTCGCGAGGTGGATCACAACTTCCCTGTCGATAGGCATGTCATGGGTGCCTTCGTTGACGACCTCAATGCCGCCCATGACCTCTTTCAGACAGGCATTCCTGTTTGGTTGATTCGCCACACCCGAGAGCTGGCGACTGTCCGGATTGACAAATTGGTTGACGCTATTGACGAGTCCGCGAATCATATCATTCCACTTCGTGATGCCCCTGGATTCATTGACACCCAAGACGAGTCACCCGAACACCCTGTAGTTTATCAGGGCCTGACGCACAAAGCTGAACGTTATCTGGCTATGGCACGCTACATCTGTGGATTATACTCCTACTCAATTTTCGGCAACTTTGCGAGCTCAACAGCTGCTTCCTCCAGTTCGACATCGCCGTCCTCGATTCAAAAGTCATCAACATCATTAGTGGACCCAGTTGGAAGAGGTCTCGTGTCTATCCGTGCGCCTTCAAGCCGTAAAAAACCATGTACGTTGTCTTATCCTTTCATGTTGAGTGCATTTTCAACTTCTGTTCTCAGACTCGAAACCGAAGTCAAAACAGTCCGTCCAGCAAGAGGAGCGAAACAAATTCCTCTTCCACGCCAATCCCTTCAACCCTGCCATGGTCCCAGTATGGAGAGACGCTCAGGCTGAACTTGCTCCGCTGTCCACCACTCTACCGGCATCGGAGCTTGGTTATTTTCTCCCAGATCCCGATATGATCATATCATCTCCCAACGACGAAACAAAAAAACGGTTAGCTTACTCTTGGCTCAAACTGAGAGAACTTTTCATTTGCCGTCTCTCCTCTCGCCTTACCGGATCAGTGCCCACACTCCTTCGCAATCAGCAATGGCGACACCTGCTTGCTGTGGCAGCTGGGATCAAGTACTCGGCAGAAACAGAATCGGGCCGGAAGCATGAGGAGATGCGTCGGCTGCTGGCGGAGTACGTGGATGAAACTCGGAGTGGGATCCAATTGAAGCTGGAGAATCTATCATCTACTCCGGTAGCTTGGCGTGGTAGGGATTTTGCCGCTAGTGAGGAGCTGAGTCCGGCGGTTGTACAGGAGATTGTTTGGGAAATCTCAGAGATGTCATTCCGTCTGGAACTGATGGCTCTGGATCGTTCCCTGTTACCGCATGCAGACTGGGACCAACGTCAGTCAATCCTAGGCGACTGTTGGCTGGGCTCTCCATTCCGCATTGATTTTTCTAGGACTGAATCTGGTCTGGGGGTCCTCAATCTTAATGGTCGATTCCCACATCTGCAGTCCTTGTTTCAAGTGATGAAGTTGTGGCCTGCTCCAAAACCGATTCTTCTTGATGGCATTTTCCCTTCCCGATCTCAATACACCCACGGCAACGATTTCCAACAGGCCGTTTCACAAGTGGAAGAAGCTATTGCACGTTTCTATGTGCGAACGTTCCTCAACACTTTCAAACGCCCAGCGACAATCCCTCGTTTGCGTGTATGATTGGTTTTTTTTTTTGGATTGTTTTGTTGGTAAGCGGTCCATTGATTCTTTCTTTCTTTATTTGAGTGTTTTGCTGAAAAAGTCAATAGTATTAGGTTCTTGTGTACCACTGTCCTTCTTGTATACCAAGTAATGAATAGCTGTTATTCTAACAGGAACCTTCGCCGCTGTATTCTAGCCTTGTACAATTATATTGGTGTGTATGTAATCTAATCCTGTCCAATTCTTCGTGCACTGTAAGCTTCAGCCCTGTACTTCTCGGCTAGCCTAATGACCCCAGCTCTGATTTCGTCAAGAGAGAGAGGTCCTAGTGAACGCGTTTGACGAATTACTTGAGAATATATAATAAAAACTTACTGTCCATCTCACAACATTCCGCGCATTTGTTCTGATTGAATCTTTCCCTTGAATTCGATGCAACTGCTCCGCAACTTTGACATTGATCAAAGGTCTTGAGAGAAAATACTTCAGCAAAGTTCATCTTGCTCACTCAAATGACTTACGGCTAAAACAACTTTCACTTCCGGCTTCAGGTCCTCGGCACCCTGTAGGAGCATGCAACGCTGACACTGCCCTTCGACAATTTTTCTTGGGGAAAACACGATCACAAGAGGTCCTTGGTATATCCGAGTGGCAGCGGGATGAAGAGCTGGAAGACATTAGGGAGGATGGTTTAATTCGTACTATTACTAGTCTATGTACATATATATCTTTAAGTGGACAATTAGACATGGTCGCGTGGTTGACGAACAATGGTCATCACGTGCTGAGGTTGTTCACAAAAATTAAATAATAAATTGTTGTTTCGCAAAAATCGCAAAATCAACCTTGGACTTCCGGCCGACAGTAGAAGTGGGTCACAAATCAAATCGAACAGAGTCCCTTCTTTCTTTACCTTTTCTTCTTTTCTTCCAAATGCCACCTCGATCTAGTACGCGCCGAACGGTCACGACGAAAACATGTGCTGCCAAAATCCCAACACGAATCCTGGTCAAGCTCAAGCAGACGACAACGTTCTTGTCAAATGTGAAGCCACGGTTGACTCTAGCAGTGGTGGAGGCTCTTCGAAATGGTGCAGAAATCATGCAGCAGTACGTGGTCAACAAAATCGCTTTCATTTTTGCTGCGGTCATTACAACCATGAATTGACCGTTGTTTCTTTCTTTTTTTGTCTTGCTGTTTCTCAGCAACGCCGAAGACTTTATGAATCATACAAATCTAGCGTGTCTGCATTGGAATCTTTCGCCAACGATCGCATCTGTCAAAACGTCAAAATAGCCGAGGTGTGCTCTTCGCCCAGTCAATTTCGCGAGTGGCACAAAGCCATGGATGAGAAATACGACTTGTTGACACGGTATGTATGCATTGAATGATTGTTTCCGGCTTCTGAGCGCCTTCGAGTCTAAGGCTCAGGCGAACTTTAATTAATCGATTTTTTTCCCTTTGTTTATTCAGTTGTATTGATGCTCACTCGTACTTTTCTGAGCATTTCCCTGGGTAAGTGGCGGTCATACTAGGCATCTCAGTGGCGGCCCGTGACTGTGTGTGTGGAAATGAGTGATAAATTTGAGGAGCTAACTTTTGTAAAAAAAATCTTTATAGGAATGACTTGGTATGATACCTACCCTATCCGTTCTCGAACATTACATGCTAATGATTCTAATCAACCTTTTTATAATCATTTCTTTGTCTGTCTGTCTACCTGCCTGTTCTGTACAGAACTTCGGCCACAAAGTCTATTTAAGCAATTTGAAACGACAACAGGGCGAGCTCGGAGATCTTAAGCGAGTCGTTCAAGTGGCAGGACACAAGTGCATCCTCAAATCAATGCGTGGAACATGGTTATTGGGCGAAGACTACGGATTTCGCCATGTAGACACGCAGTGTGGGATATGCACCGATGGTGGAAGAACCAGGAGACTGAAACCGTGGGTGCGTATTTTGGATACCACTAACGACTCAAGCCCGGGAGCTGCTCCTAGTCTTCGTGAAAAGGAGTCACCGTCCGACTCGGACGCGTACGATTCGATTGACTTGGACCCCGTGCAGCGAGAGGTCAAAGCTAAGAGGTCTCGAGCGCATTTAGACTTGTGGACTAAACTCGCCTTTCTCTGTCCTCCTCCCGAGTCTCGGTTTTTCGACGAAAGATTGGTGGTCCTGATCACCTACCTCATCCGGATGATCTGCGGAGATGCAGAATTGTTCATGCACGCTGTTACGAACGGGATCGACGAGTTGGAAGAGATGTTGAGCGATAGCGACTTGAATAAGGGTCTTTCCGATAAGCTTTTTGAGTTCTTGGATCAACCGAATCCGAAGCAGCTTCGATTGGCAATAGAGGACGTCTTGAGGCAGAAAGAAGATAGGATGGGGGAGGAACACGTTTCATTCCTTGGCAGGAGACTTTACAAAGGGTTTCGTAAGGGTTTGTATCCTATTCATGCTTGGGGTCATTGGTTGGCTTTCTTTTCGTCCGAGTGTTGTTGTTCTATTACGTCCTCGTATACCTCCGTGAGTTTTCCCTTTTACTCTCTTCGCAATTGTCAGCCACACGCCTCCGAGTCCGAAAACTGACGTAGGAAAAAAGTTTACAGTTCGTTCATCTGCTCATAAACTCTCCGTCCTCTATCGACCCTTCGAACCAAACTCACATCAAGACCAGCTCTACATGAACTGCGCCGTCAATTCCTTCTGCGGTACCATCCCAGGCTTTGTGTCTATTTTTACGCGTCCAGAAACACATCCTCCTGAACTCGAACAAGTCCAGGTCTTCGAAAGATCACGCGACGATCTTTCTGGCGGAGGAGATTCAAACAGCACTACTACCAGAACATGTTGGACACAACATCTCTATGTACCCATTCTCGCCGCAAGCGTATCCACTGAAGAACCGAGGGTATCAGAGTTCATCAACGCTTGTTTACGCCGGGACGATTTCAGCATTATCTTGAGGAAGGGATTGAAAGGAAAGATGATATATCATCCCTCTCGAGTGCCTTCACGATTGGTGCGCAAAGCGTCGTCGGAAGAAGGATTGACAAAGGCAAATTGGGTACCAGATGCTTGGGCGAATGATTCGGGGGACGCAGAAGCTCAGGCTGACGATGATAGTGGTCGCATTAGTCTGGGGGAAGTATTTCGACGAGCTCAGAGACCTACTATAGGAGGAAAATATCCCAACGACACGTGGGTTTTCGGGATTTATGGAGACGAGAAATGTAGAGGGATGGATCTTATCAACAAAGTCGCTCAGATTTGGAAGGAGATTTATGGTGTGGAGGATGTATTTCAATTGCGTGATTATTGGGTGGAAAAGTTTGTTGCTGAAGGAGAAATGGAGAGGCTCAGTGATAAGGGTGATGATGATCCGGATGACTCGGGAGATGCTGGCAGCTCACCGGGAGTGGTATTGAATGTTATCGACGCACATCAAGGATCGCTTCCAAGGGTTATCTTCCCGCACCTCGCACGTTATGGGCTGTTTGATATGGACAGTTTCTATCAGATTGTGTTGGGAAAATCTGGTCTAGAAGATGGTTTGATCCAGAGCACAAGAATAGAACCGAACGTGTGATCGAACAGAGTTGGATGATAGATAGTCAGTAGATACCCAATCAACCATGTTGTACTAAGAAAAAAGGTTGTAGCATTTAGCATTTTTTTGTACTATATCAACGACAATTGACTTGTTGAAAACCCTCCATTACTCGTGTCTCAGCAAAATCAGTTTGTTTTGTACTTAACCCCGCTTCAGCCTATTCTCCATTCTCACTTCTACACTCCTCAACCCCACATACAAAATCCCTGCTGCAAAGAATCCCGTCAAAATCCCTATATCCCCCGAGCCTGCTTTTGCTATTGGGCCCGTGTACCACACTTGATCCATCGAGGGGACGATTACACCGAACGAGAAGACTAAAGACGCTACCGCGGCGATACCCAGGGGAAGACGATCAGGAATCCCCCAATCTGAGATGTCGTAATTGGACCAACGGGAGTGCCGGAAAATAAAGTGTTCGCAGAGGATGATGGAAGCATAGGAAGAGGCCCAGTAACCGATGAGGTCTAGATGAGGTAGTGTGAGCTCCAGAGGACGAGGAAAGGAACAGAATGAGAACGAGATGGTCGTGGATGAGTTCAGCTTGGACTGAGATAAGAAAACACGTACTGAGAACACTCTCGAGAGCTGTGAAGAATCGAGTTGCACCGACGATCGCTAGTGGAATTACACTGAAGAAACAGTAGAATCGTGTCACCATGGAGATTCATCATTCAAGGATTCATCAGGAAATTAGACTCACATAGCTGTAGCAACCACCATATAGATATACCTCGGGACTTTCGCGAACACCGGAGAGACGTTCATCAGACTGACACCTAGTAAAGAAAGAATTCACTACGAGTCAGCTCACAAATGATCACGACAATTCCTCCAATATTTATATATCTATGAAATAGAAATAAGCCAACTGGCCAACTGGCCAACTAGCACTCACCAAACGAATACATCGTCAAAGCACACGGAGCTGTGACTGTCAACGCGCCTAGCACGACTAGGAACTTGCCGAATCCGCCCAAGGGCTCGAGGATCGCTACTACAAACGTCCCGAAATCGTCCCCGGAGCCGAGAGCAGAAGACCAAGAAGGGACGAAGGGAGCGGTGGCGGAAAAGGAGAGACCGAGGATGTGTCCGATGAACTAAGAGATCATTCGTAAGGTACAAAAGAGAAGGGAAGTCAATCTGAATTGAAGTATGGTTTGTCGAAACAGTAGCAACTCACAGCAGAAAGGAAAATACCGGCATATGCGTATAAGAAGATTTTCCACCTACAATTTCAATCCAATCAAGTTGTATAATCTATCTAGTAATTAACGCTTTGTAGTACTCACGTCCGCGCCCTCGAATCATGATAAATCCCATAATCAGCCGCTAGAGTGCACCAAGTCAAGTCAGAGGCGTATACAGTCGTTCCGTACGAAATCAGAGCGGACGCGGTCACTGCGACCGATGCAGATGACGTCGAGTTCGTTGCATCAGAGGAAGCTAAGGAGAGGTTTTTTCCACCGACGCCAAGCATAGCAATGAAGAGGACGATGTTGGGGATCCAGATGTAGGTTTCATACCAGTGGAGGACGGTGTAACCAAAGAAGGAAATCTGGCAGACAAGGAAACTAATTCACATATAACTTCAAAGGAGTTCGTTATATACTCACCACAAAAGTAATCAAAACAATAACCACAATCCCTAATGTGTCGTCCAACTTGTCAGGAGAGACAGCTGCGAGGACTTGGCCTCCGACGATGGAATTAATGATGAGCCAGCCACCTTGGGAGATAACATTTAGGAGTGAGGGGAGGGAGGTTCCATAGTATCTATGAGAACGATAAGCTAACGTTCAAAGTTTAATAGTTTGGAAAGAAAAAAAAAAAAGAAGGAGGGACGAGGGAGAATCTGGATGGATTGACATAGGTCTAGTAGTCTATAACTATAACTACTATGTAATGCATATAATCCGTATAGCACAGTAAAAACGAGGGGCTCACCCAAACGAGAATCGACTTTGAGCCATGGTGCGCGTGCCGATTTTGGGTCCAAAGACGACGCTGGATTTGAAAAAAGAAAAGAAACAAATGATCAAGAAAGTAGTGTTATGTGAGGACCGTTGAGTGAACGAGTACGCAAATGCACAACTTACAAGTAGGCAGGGATAATACAACCACTAGTTCGACCAAGATTATGTTAGTGCAACCCTTACGCAGATATTGACTTGGAAAATCTGGAAGTTATCCAGCATGTACGTACGCAATACTTACATGATATCAGCTACGATACACACAAGTGCAGAGTCTCGCATACCGAGACCGAATACGACTGGTCCAAGTGCACCTGTACTTAAACTGCAATACAAACCTGAATGAGTCCTTATGGGAGACGACATCCTAAATGAAACTGGAAGGACATTGAGTAAAAGACTCACCCGGTTAGGTTTAGAATGGCGGAAAACCAGACGGTGAACATTTGATAAATCCTCGGGTCCGTACGTTCAGAAACTAGGGTTGGGGAGATGCTAGAAGTATATTTAATTGGTAGATTGAACGAAGAATTAACAGGCAAGTTCAAATATTTAATATTGAAACACTACGCACCCATGAGTTTCGACTCCCCAGAGAAGAATTTTCTTCACTCGCAGTCGCCAGCTTGAGTTTTGAGAGGAAGCTTGCGGCTTAAGCCTATCGTCGATATCATGCGTCTCCTTACCAGTTCCAGCGTCTGCTAATTGCTCGAGGTCTGTTACAGTCGGTAACTCGGGAGTGCCGGTGCCCACAGGGACTCTGGAGTCCTTCTCATCCGAGTCCATTTTGAAGAAAAGTAAGGAAGCACGAGATAGCGCTGGTGATAGCAGGTGGAGAAAAGAAGCTCCTTCCTCTTCGAATTGGCTTATGACATGATGGTATTTATAGGTCGCTCCCAATAACCCTCCCACGATATCTTTACGTGTGGATTTTAAAGGTTTTGAAATTTGTACTGTTGTAGGGTACGAAAAGTCATTGGAAGTAACTGCTGAGACGAAGAATACGTAGGTAGATAAATATCCTAATCTTCGAGTGCTTCTGGATAAGTGATCGTAGGGTACCTAAGGGCGACACGAACTTTGAAAGGTTTCATAAAGATAAGAAAATTCCAAGCGAATTGGACAGCTTGAAGAGTACATTAGTGGACACGTGTCCACCTATCCATACTCAGCCTTGACACCACAAAAGATTGCTTGGTCCGCGAACACCAAAAGGCGGAAAGGGTCATGAATGACTTCAATGAGAAAATATTTGCTCGAGGTCTTGAAGTCCACCATGACTGACTCGACGCTCTGATGCTTCCTGGTAAAAGATAGCCATCATTCGTGGGTCCAAATTCTGAATTGGATGAATCCGAAGTAAGGTCTTCTGAGCCTGGGCCAGCGCAATGAACGGGAGTGGTACTTCCCTGAAGTATCAGGCGACGTCCAATTTCTATAACGTAGTGCACGTACTGCTTCCCAGGGAAAACGCGAAAGAGATTCAGGAAAGGTGAGAATCCGGCCGGCACACCACAAAGCCACGCAGAAAAACTAGACATGAGAGACGGAATAAGACAACAACTTCTTAATAGGTAGGTCGTATATAATAAAGCAAAGTCAGTCATTTTTGGCAATTGAGAGGGTCATAAAGTCGTTCTGTAAACTACAAGACTATTTGGCCAGACTGGATACAACATCAAGACGAAAAAGGAGGAAATATAGAGAAAGTAGGTATAACTTGTAAGATTGAGTCCGATGATTCTCGACCGTAGCAGGTCCGGTTCGACACTCTGCCTCCTCCATAACAGTTTTCAGCTCTTATCAAATCTGCGGCGTATCGTTCGCGTCATCTTCTGGCCATTCCAGAGCGATATGATAAGGAGCCTTTTCGAAAAAGGGCACACTTGGTCCGTGGCTCCAATCTTTTCTGGTGACTCGCTTTCCCGTGCCTGTAAAAAGGTTAGCTATCCGAAGACTGATAATTATCACGAAGTGCTCACTCCTGTAGCAAATGAGAGCAGAGATCACCGTAGTTACGGCGTTGTTTGCCCATAGGGATATCAGGGCAATGATCGCAAGTATATACTATGTGCCATCCTCTCGGCCTCTCGAAATCTAGAAGCTCCTGTTGCAGTTGTTCAGAAGGTTTGACGGGAGTAGGGACATGTCTCTGGCCAAAGTACTGGTTATGAAGAAACTTTGATAGGAGACGGTGAGCTAGATAATCCCATTGGATGAACGAAACAAAATCAGAGTGACTCACCGCTCTGGACCATCTCATGAAAGTTCTCCTTCCATTGTGGTAACAATTTTTACACTCGAGTATCACATCATCGAGACTGTCCAAGTCCTCATGAAGCGCGGTATCAGGATCAAGTCCACAGCTTTGCATAATGAGACTGAGACTTATAGAATGGGTTTTCGAAAATATTATTCGTGTAGAATGCTTATTCCAAGGAACAGAGTCGAGCTGGTCATAAGGATTGAAACCGTGATATACATCCACATTGGATGCATGTGTATGCAAATGGGTCCGGCAACAATGCTGGAATACTGCGGGATACCAAAGGAAATCGTTACAAGATTGGCAGAGGAAGACGGTCTTCGCTAGGCCGAGAGTATCCACTGTCGCTTCCGGGATATCTTGCTGAACGATTTCGACCAACTCTTGCGTCTTGCGTTTGTTCCAATCGTCTATAAAATCCGGAAGCTTTTCGAGTTCTTCGTGGAAAGCGTCTTCGGAAAGTGGCTGCTCGTAAGGTGTGTTGAAAATGATGTCGTAGCCTATGTGACATTCGATAACATCGCCGAAAGGAGGGAAACCTGACTTTTTCAAGTTTTTTTGTTGAAAGATGTAGATGTCGTAACACCTCTTCAGAGCTTCGTATCTAGCCTTGAGAGCATTGATTCGTTCCACCCGGAGGCGTCTGTCTCTTACAGGTTGCAACAGTTCGAATATGGTTGGTGTTATCTGGTCCCACACTGAAAAAAAAATACGTCAATCAGCTGTGAGGAAGCCACACAAGTGAGAATTCACTGACAGCGATCCGTGAGCAGTTTACTTTGTCTGATTAGCTTATGATTCCAAAAACTGTCGGAACCATTTTCTTGTCGCAGACGTTCGAGTTCCGGACCCCATCCCAACTCAATGAGCCGATTTTCGATCCTATCAGAGTAGATGAGAAAGATGAAGCATCCAGGAAACAGAAAAGGGTACTGACTGGCTCCTACGTTGTTGACGTATCTCCCGCAACTCATCCTCTCGACTGTTACGCTGACCTTTGCTCCATTGCTCACATAAACGGGTATACTGTTTTAAATTTTGATCACTGGAATGCACCGATGCGCCCATCAAACCACTCACATGTTGATGCTCTGTGCGCTTTGTATTCATCGGTAGTTTCCAAGCAGCCAGTTTCTGTGCGTCGGTTACTCTTTCTCCTGCGTCGTTGAGCACCTTGACACTCTTTCGGTAGTCATCTGAAATAGATTTGAATGTCGAAGATGAGAAAAGTTCCTCCATGCCTATAGTACACCAGATCAGAAGCTCGCAGTGCAATCAGAGTATCGACCACGACTTGCCTCTTTTCATGCGAGTACGATCGTGAGGAACATAAACGATATATCTATAAAAATCGCTTGATTGCATTGTTCGACAATGTTCTCGATAGAGCATGTGTTCGGGTAGAAGTCTGTAGCCCAACATCAATCGTTTCAGCTGTCGCCGAACAAGGAAAAGGGACAAAACAAAACGCACACTTCATGAACGCATTTCTTGCAGCATCGAACACGACAGTCCCAGAATACAGTGTAGCAATGATTACCACAGACCTAGACAATGTTGACGGTCCTTTATGAGCAATACGAAATACGAAATACCACTGTCCGACATACTTGGCAGATTGTATCAAACATGAGCTTCGCATATTGTATTTCGTTCAAATCAGTCGGCAATGGAGGCAGTCCTTCAACGTTGAGGCGGGCGTTGCGCCAGACATGCTCTGAAGAGCGAGAGGTCAAGAGATTGTGCAGGTCTCGACTAGTGCGAGAGAGCCGAAGAATGTCGAGGGGTCTTAGATGCGCAAAGATCTGCATTTTGACACATGGGAAAGCGTTAGTTTGATCAAACTTAGAGTTAGAACATCACACACTTCGAAAATGACATCCAGAGGCATCTCAGTCACGAGTTTGTGGAGAAGACCGAGTCTTCCTCGGACTTTCTTAAACCTCTCATCAACTGGAATGAGTTTCGTGGCTTTCTTCTTCGACGAGTTACCGGAGACTCTTGATTTCTTTCTTGAAGAACTGGTGGACTCGGTGGCATCATCACTAGACGGTTCGCTCACTTGTTGATCCTCGACACCTTCCTCATCCGAATCTTGAACTTCAGAACTTTTGATACGTTTCTGAGGAGGTTCTGCAGCACCAGTTGTTTGCAGATCGGTTTGCGTATCCGCTTTTCTTTTCTTTTGTAAACGTGCAGACTTTCTGGCCATTGTGGCCATTGGGGTGATCGCGGTTACGGAGAGAGAGTAACGCACCAATGCCACCATGAGTCAACTTTATATTATGTTGTCACGTGATCGTTATCCATTTTCAAATGGAGGGTAAGCATCGTGACATTGCAAGTGGGTTTCGGAGCGACGAGATACCTAAAAAGGGAATTTCTGAGCCGTTTTGACCGACTTTTCGAGATTTTTGCGACGCGACGAGGTCTCTGTCCATGTAAATACAAAAACTTAAAGCCCGGCCAGGCCCGCCCCGTACTCACAATGAAGACAGGAACAGATACATGTGTAGACTATCCTGACTACCACAGCTGTCCAAGGTTGTGTACTAACTGTAAGCCAATGAAAGATTGCAAGACAAAGATAGAGCCCGAGAGAGTGGTGCAGAAAGCATCAAGTGAAACGTTCGCTGCGGTCAACGTCATCGTGCTGGATGCTGCGGAGCATTCGTACTTATTGGGATTTGGAGCGCCAGATGTTGAGCTAGGTGTAGTAGAAATCGAAGGGAACGAGGTGATCCAGGAAGAGATGGGAAGGAGTTCGATGAGTACCCCCTTTCTGTCTGTATTACTAACTGACTGTTCCGGGTCTAATAGCTCCACGAGGTTGCTCAAGGCTTGGCTTACCTTCATTCTCAAAAAATCGTACATGGTGATCTTCGTGGTGTAAGCTTTTCTTAATCTGTCAGTAGTCATCCAATCTGAACGGCACTTAGGCAAATATTCTCATTAATGACGAGTGGCAAGCCTGCCTCACTGACTTTGGATTGACGGTTTTCAATGATGCGACAGCGTCTTCATCTACCTCTCGACGTGGAGGATCAGTGAGATGGAAGGCCCCGGAACTGCACATCCCAGAATCGTTAGGATACTAGGTGCCGAAGAGGAAGAAGGGAAACGGATGAGGGAGGCTAGTAAAGGGATGTCAGTCTGCAAGCCGACCCCAGCCTAAACTGTGAATGAAGATTTTTAGTTACGGTTTCAGTTCCAGACGATTCAGATTTAAATTCCAGGCTGCAAGACTGAGAAGAGCAGATGGAAGTGGAGGCCGGACGATATCAGTACAAATATTCCGTAGCAGCGGGTCTCGAAAAACTTGTATTTTGCGAGGTTGGCGTCAAACGAAGATACATTCGTTGAGAAAGCATCCAGAGCGTAGGTAGTGGTCATGAATAATAAGAGGTTTGGGTCCTATTAGTAACTAGAGTCGAGCCAGTCGTTCGCAAGAGTGCTGATGACAGTCGGTCACACCGTCGGCTTCGCTAACAATTTTGATCGACTGTCATCAAAAGTTTGCGAGTGAGTGGTTCGAGTCTAATTAGTAACATTACTACCATGTATACTGTGCTTATCAGGGATATAGAAGATGTGCGTACCAAATATAACACGGAAATAAACAGCAGTGTGAAGCGTTCGCGATACTCTTAGAGGCAGAGACGTAACGGATAAGTCAACCTAGGCAAAGGAAGCAGCAAGGAAAAGTAGTGAGGTTAAGAAAAACTAGACATGAGAGACGGAATAATACAACAACTTCTTACTACTTAGGTAGGTCGTAACTATTTGGTATATAACAGAGCAAAGTCAGTCATTTTTGGCAATTGAGAGGGTCGTAAAGTCGTTCTGTAAACTACAAGACTATTTAAGGCCAGACTGGATACAACATCAGAAAGAAACTTAAGGAGGAAATATAGAGAAAGTCGGTATAACTTGTAAGATTGAGTCCGATGATTCCCGACCATAGCAAGTCCGGTTGGGCACTCTGCTTCCTTCATAACAATTTTCAGTTCTTATCAGACCTGCGGCGTATCGTTCGCGTCATCTACTGGCCATTCCAGAACGAATTGATCAGGAGCCTTTTCGGAAAAGGTTACACTTGGTCCGCAACTCCAATCTTTTCTGGTGACTTGCTCTTTCCCGTGCCTGTAAAAAGGTTAGCTATCCGAAGACTGATAATTGTCATAAAGTGCTTACTCTTGTCGCAAATGAGAGCAGAGGTCACTGTAGTTATGGTTTTGTTTGCCCGTAGGGGTATCAGGACAATGATCACAAGTATATACTACGCGGATTCTATTCCATTCTTTCGGCTTCTCGAAATCTAGAAGCTTCTGTCGGAGTTGCTCAGAAGGTTTGACGGGAGTGGGGACATGGCTCTGGCCAGAAGAATAAACATGAAGAAACTTTGATAGGAAACGGTGAGCTAGATAATCCCATTGGATGAAACGAAATAAAATCAGAGTGACTCACCGCTCTGGACCATGTCATGAAATTTCTCCTTCCATTGTGGTAACAAGATTTGCACTCCAGTATCACATCATCGACGGTATGGGTAAATTTGCGGGGACCCCTTGCGGGCTCGCGGGGACTTTTTTGGAATTTGCGGGCATCCTTTAATACAATAGATTTAGTAGTATGTAGCCTATTAATCATTGTATATATGTACAATAGTGAATATAAGACTAAAAAACTGTAAAGCAAAAAGTATTCATCTTGAAAAAAATGGGATATGCACAGCCACACAGTAGTATTTTTTTTGCTCGGATAGACCCAGTGCTACATATATGTTAAATAAAGTGTTTAAAGCTGTAGGTAAAGAGTTGAAAAGTGTCCTTGTGCAAAATTGAGTGACTTTTGCACTTGTATATAACAGGAATTCACGAAAAATGAAACATGAAAACTATCAAACATGATAATTACGGGTCTAGCAACACATTGCAATAAAGGATACAATAGCTACAAGAATGATTTTGCTATATTATTCAAAGAAATGTAATAGTTAGTTAGTGTATTAAAGTCGAGCTCTCCAGAGGGTCCCCGCAAGGTCCCCGCAAGGTGGCTGTGCACTTGCGGGGACCTTGCGGGGACCTTGCGGGGACTCTCGCGGGGACCTTGTAGGGACCTTGCGCAGACCTTCACAGGTATTGCACAAGTATCAAGGGAGTAGTGTCACTGTATTTCATGTCATTTTAAGAAAGCCTTGATGTGAATTTTTAATTTTAGTGACAAAACATGTCGAAAAAATTAGTTTTACCTTACAATGCTTTGACAGAATTTGCGGGGACCTTGCACAGACCCTCGCAGATACTGCATGGCAAGGATCAAGTGAGTACTAGGGAGTAGTATCACTGTATTTCCACCGCATTTTAAACATGCCTCAATGTAAATTTGTAACTTTAGTGACAAAAAAATGTCGAAAAATTTTACAATGCTTTGACAGAATTTGCGGGGACCTTGCTCAGACCCTCACA